>QNQO01011363.1:0-34630 GCA_003290165.1 Berberis thunbergii | reverse complement strand
CACCAGGATTGTAGTCGGTGAGGCCGAAGCACCTTCGAGAAATTGATATAATGAAAGTTTGTCTCGATGACTACCACTCTCGTAACGATCCATTTCTACACATTCTACACATAAAATCTTCAAAAACACTTTCTCAAACACAATAAATTAAATAATTTTCAAGCAAACAAAAAAATGCAGCAAAGCAAAACTCAGCCAAACTTACTTAAGAAGGAGGACTATGTGATGGATCAGATAATGGAACGATGAGAACCAGATTGTGACTCCTTGACATCCTATCCTCTATCTCTACTCTATTTCCTTCTTACTTCTCTATCATCCAAACTCTAAATCCCTGACTACAGTGTTAGAGAGAATTCAACAGATTTTTATAAATTTGTTTTTTTTAAACCTCCAGTGGTATTCTCGCTGTGGAGGTTCTTGAAGGATATAGGCGTGGCATCTTCATTTGAAAAGAGCTTGCTTTACATTTGAGGAGGAAAGCTCACAATTACCCAAAATGATGCACCACATTCTCATAGCTGACACATCAAAATAAGAAGAGATCAACCAAAAAAATAAATCAAACTGTTTTGCTTTGGTGAAAGAAGAAAAAAATTGAAACAGAAAACCTATAACCACACAAACGAACAAACAATTGAACAAAAATAAACAACACAACACAAACCTATAACCCCAACACATACCTCAACTTGCTTTTTTGCGTTTGGGAATCGGAAACCTTTGCTATGATAAGCGGTTAAACAAAATGCAACTTTTTTACCAAAACTACAATACCCCATCCAAATGCAGAAAAAAATGGTTTTTTAGGAAAATTAAAGGAAGTGTGAAGAGATGAGATGCAGAGAATTGGAAGTTGCCATGGAAATGATGGGTTTTTTTATGCTTCGTTTGTGTCTCTAATCAAATAAAAAAAACAACAAATCAAATAAAATGAAAAATTGTCTTCAACAAAAATCACAATTGCACCAAAACACAATGCTAATCCTCAATTACCTATTTCTGTGCATTTCATATCTGCAGACTCCAACAAATAGCGAAGCTTTTTCTGCTAAAGTAGATAACTTTCTTCGAGCTCTAGATAACTTTTTTATAACTCTGCCATCTGTTCACATTTTCCCTGCAAATTCAACAAAACCCAAACCCAAACCAATCAATTACCAAAAAAAAAACCCAAATCTAATCAAAATGTTTCACTTAATAGCTCCTAAATATAAAAACATAAACTTAATAGCTGATTCAAGTAGCCAAAAATCACAATCACGTAACAACAATATGCAAAATCAAAAAGCACAAATTGAAGCAAATTAATAAATGAAGCCTAATATGGATGAAACTCCATCAAACCCAATAATTTGATGAATAAACAAACAAAACCCATCATGTTACTATGAGTATTTTTGCCAAAAATTAAGAAAAAAAACAGTAAAAGGGTTTAGATCAAATGACATACAAAGAACTGAAAGCGAGCGGAGGATTTGGTTCGAAATGGGAAAACCCCTAGGCCCCAATCTATGATTTACTGCCAAAAACGACCTTCTTGATTTCAAATTAACGAATCTTGTGTCTTCTACTTCTTTTCCTCTTCCCTTGATATATACAAAAATACCCAATAGACAAAACCACACAAGATCAAAACTTGAAAAGTAAAAGCTGTAAGGAGGGAACAAATTGTTCATAAAAATTGTTTTGTGCACTAATTCAATAGGTGGTGACAACAATTCAAGAGAGGTTGAATCCTTCAAAAAAATGTTTGTGACAATAATTCAGTAGGTAGTGACCCACTACCATCCAATAACCATACACTATCCATTTAAGTAAATCTCTCTACAATGGATAAAGCCATTTATCATGAATCACAATTATAACATGATGAAAATCCAACATTCATGTAAGGTCCCATATTGAGATAACCAATGGACCACATAGTATGTAGTACCAACATTTGATGGGTATAGATTTTGGCTAACATACGTATGGATTCACACTTACAGCCATTTCTATTGAATGCATTGTATGCATCGCTACAACATAATGCTACAGCCTCCATTGTCTACATGCAGTGGCAGCTCTCAACCACAATCTACATGTATGGTTTACACATTTATTCAAAGCAGGAAAGGGGTAGGAGGTATAGGTTTATAGGTTTGCCATTTACACTGTTATTTGGACAGGTCTTTGAAGTATACATAATGCCAAACCATACATTCCCCATTGCCATCCCCATAGTTCCAAGGCCATTATCTGTATAGGGTTTAGGATAAATATATTGGGTTTAGGCCATTATCAGTAAATATATGTTAAAAAAGAAGCATACACATCCAAGAGAAAAAAATAAAAAATTGAAGTAGCTCCTAAATATAATAACATAAACTTAATAGCTGATTCAAGTAGCCAAAAATCACAATCACGTAACAACAATATGCAAAAATCAAAAAGCACAAATTGAAGCAAATTAATAAATGAAGCCTAATATGGATGAAACTCCATCAAACCCAATAATTGATGAATAAACAAACAAACCCCATCATGTTGAGAAAAAAACAGTAAAAGGGTTTAGATCAAATGACTTACAAAGAACTGAAAGCGAGCGGAGGAGTTGGGTTCGAAATGGAAAACCCCTAGGCCCCAATCTCTGATTTGCCGCAAAACGACCTTTCTTGATTTCAAATTAACGAATCTGTGTCTTCTTACTTCTTTTTCCTCCTCCCTTGATACACCAGATAAGATCAAAACTTGAAAAGAAAAAAAAAATGTGCTGTAAGAATTGAAAATTGCTGTAGAGATCAAGAACTTGAAAAGTAAAAAAAAAAAATTGTTGTAAGAAAATTTCATCTCGTGCCATGTCACCCTAATTACAAAAAACTGGTTTCCTAGTATTTACGCTAACCCGGATTGATATTTTGCACCAATAACTATTTTACAGAATGAATTTAAACTCCAATTCCCACAAAGGTCAGAACAAAGTTGTTATACACTTTAGTCATTTGCAGTCATAATCCATTTGATTAAGATAAAGAAGCCTTTGTTAAACATAAACAGCAATACCATACCATAAACATATATATATCAACTGTTCTAATCCCAAACAACTTTCACTTGATGCCAATAATCATCCATTCAAAATGAAAATCTCTGTGTCTTTTCTGTCAAACATTCTTCTTCCAAAGTGGGGTAAAAGAAACACTAAACAAATTGTCTTCAGATCTGAAGAAGAAGAAGAAAAAGAAGAAGAAGAAGAGATCTAAAGAAGAAGAAGAATGATCATACCTAGAAGGAGATCTGAACGATTCCTGTCTTCTCAATCAGTATGTTCTTCAGATCTGAAGAAGAAGAGGAGGAGGAGGAGCGAGAGGCAGCGAGGTTAAGAAATGAGGCTGAGTTGATGGTCGATCGAAGGAGGTAGGTCGTGGAACTGGGTGGATGACTGACTTGAGGGTGGTGAAAGTGGGGGTGATGGATTCGATTTGGTGAATGTTGCAAAGAGGGTTGAGAATCGAAGAAGGGCAGCACCTTCTTCTTCGCCAAATGCAGTCACAGAGGAGGGTGAAATGGAGGAGGTGGGGAGAGAGTGAAATGGAGGAGGAGGGTGAAATGGAGGGGTTGATTTATTTGCTTAAAGTTTCTTCTTCTTCTTCTTCTTCTTCATCTTCTCTTCTTCTTCTTCTTCGGCCTCTCTTCCTTCGGCCTCTCCTTCTTTCAGCCTCTCCTTCTTTTGTAGAGGGTAGATGGATGAGAGTTGGGGGGAGATGGATGAGAGTTTAGAGTTGGGGGGAGTGGATGAGATGAATCAGGGGAGAAGGTCTCAAAGAAGAGGAAGAGGGGGAGTTGGGGGTGCATATGAGGATGAGAGGGAGAGGGAGAGGCAGAGTTAGAGGAAGTATCGAGGTTTCCAATTTTGCTTAAGTTCTGCCATTGACACAATTGTTAGCCACGTAGGACAAACACACTAAAATCACTGTTCATGAACAGTAAATAAACCAATCTGAAATGTTAGATAGATTATTTCAAAATAATACACTTTTGTTGCAAAGTTACTTAAAAATCTAATTTAATAAGGATAGAGAAAAGGAAAAACAAAACACTTATGCCTTAAATATTTTGGGTTATTTCAGATCTTTAATTTGAACTAGGCTACTTTATAAGTTGTCATTTGATGAATTTAAGCCTTTGATGCGTTGTAGGTAAGTCTCACCTTGAGTGTAAACCTCCTCTCATTTTTTAATAATACCCATTTTACCAAAAGGAATGCTATTTACAGCCAAACACAAGTACATACATGATAGAAATTGCACTGTAGATCACTTAGCAGGCCTCTACCAGCAGCTTCGTTGAGTATGTGTCCAACTCTTTTATTGATTTATTTAAGTTTGGGGAATCCTAACCCCTGGTTCGTTTCTGATAGGCCTCCTATCAAGTTTACCTATGCGAGGAGGAAGCGGGACTGATGGCAGATGCTCAGACTGGAAGGACTGATGGCAGGTGCTCAGACGGGAAGGAATTGATTACCAGGTTGCTCAGGACTGTGAAGTGCTATGTCAATTACAAGCTCAGACTGTGAGGTGCTTTGCCAGTTACAAGTTACAAAGTTACAAGTCTATCTGTGAGGTGCTTTGTCAGTTAGGAAGTCTGTTAAGACATTTGGAGGTGCTCTGTTAAGTCTGTTAGAAAGTCTGTCAATTAGCATTGTATATAAATAAGGAGAGGAATAGAGAAAAAGGCATTCATTCATTCTGTAAGAAATAATTGTACACTGAGCTATGCTCAGACAGAGATTGGCACTCTCAAATGTTGCCTGATACATTTCATTGTAATCTACAATTCATCTAATACAAGATTCTATTCTTTCTAAACCAGTCTTCCTTGAATACAAGATTCTTATTGCTTGTTCTCTTCCAGATTGTATCTTGCCAGGCTTTTCTGCTTCCAAGAATTACCATTCTGATATTGTAATCCAGAGTGCTTTGCTTGGATTTTCATTGCCTGCAGAAAATATCATCAAGAACAGGTTAGTTCCTATCAAAGTGGTATCAGAGCATGCTCGATTCTTAGGGCGGAAATGGCTGAAAAATGAGTTAATACTAAGTTCAAGATTGGAATTTTGGAGGAATCGATGAACAAACGTGAAGGAAAAACTGGGAATCTTTGGATGGGGGTTTTCCAAGAACTGAAACATATGCTGGAACAGGCTTGAAGAAGCAACAAAAAACCCTAACACAGTTCACTAATAAGAGAGGAAGATCGAATTCCTCCAGACAATGTTGAAACACAAAGTTTTGATTGTGGCAGAGGGGGATCTTCTTCACAAGGGTTCCAATTGGACAAAAGACTAAAAGATTGGAGCTACCTACCTTTGAGGGTTCGAATCCCAGATGACTGGATTATGAAAGCTGAGTGATTTTTCTCGCTCAATCGATACAAACAATGAGGAGAATATCGAAGCTGCAGTGATTTATTTTGAAGAGGATGCTCTCCTTTGGTATCAGTGGGAAAGTAAGAGGCGACCTATCATTTTTTGGGAGGAATTGAAGGACTACTCTTGAAGCAGTTTCGATCTACCCAAGATGGGTCTCTTTGTGAGCATTCCTTGCCTTAAAACAGAAGGAAACTGTGTCAGAGTACCGACGACTCTTGTCTCCCATGCTGCTCCATTAGAATCCTTGAATGAGAAGTTCTCTTAGCAAATTCATCAATGCCCTGAAACCATCTATACGGGCGGAGGTTAGGATGTTAGATCCAAGTTTCTTGGGTCGGCCATGGATCTGGCCCAACGGGTGGAAGAAAAACACCTTCAAATGGGTTGGGCTAAACAAGGTTTTCAAGTTTTATCAATAAGCCCATGGGCGGCCCCAAAACCAATGGCAAATGGTTCAGTAGGGCCAAAGTTTCTCCTTATCACAGAGATTTGAACGCAAGAGCCTTCAACCAGTTCTCTCCATCGAAACCCAGAAATTGAAAGCCGCGAGGGGTGAAATCCGACGCTTCTCAGATGCGAGAATCAAGAAAAACGGGTAGGGGGCTATGCTTCAAGTGCGACGAGAAATACTCACCTAGTCATAGGTGCAAGAGGAAGGAAGTTAGCGTTCTCATCGCTCAAGCGAAAAGTGAAGGGGAGGAAGAAGAGGTGCAGGAGTGTGAGGCTCAAAGGAGCTTGATGTGGTTGAGATCAGTAGAGGGTCGAAGTTTCGTTAAGTTCAGTCATAGGGTTGACAAATCCAAAAACAATGAAGATCAGAGGAGACTTGAAGATCAATCGGTGGTGGTTCTGATCGACAGTGGAGCGACACACAACTTTATCTCTCGTAAGGTGGTAGATCAGCTCAAACTACCAATCACGACTACTGGTAGTTATGGTGTGATGATGGGATCGGGTGATTCGGTGCAAGGAAGTGGGGTTTGTCGAGGGGTTAAAATTAATTTTGCAAGGATCAAAATCTTGGAGGATTTTTTGCCACTTGCATTGGGTAGTTCTGATGTAATTTTGGGTATAAATAGTTGGAGACATTGGAACCATATCAGTAAATTGGAGGGAGCAGAGTCTAAAATTTCAGTGTGAGTCTGCATCTTTCGATCTCGAAGGTGATCCTTCTTTAGGACGAAGTTTGGTTTCTCTCAAATCTATGTAAGAACCATCCGACAGGAAGGGCATGGTTACTTAGTGGAATTTGGGGAGATGTCACTACCTGTGGCAAAGGAGACAGAGACACCAAAATTCTTATCTGAAGCTTTAATGAGGTATGAAGGGGTGTTTCAAATGCCTTCAGGGTTGCCTCCAAGACGAGGGTATGAACATGCGATTGTTATGCAGGGAGGTTCAGTTCGATAAATGTGAGGTCCCTATCGCTACCCTCAGTTCCAAAAGAATGAAATTGAGATGGTTGGTTTATGAGATGCTGGAGGCGGGGAATCATTCGACAGAGTGTAAGTCCTTACTCTAGTCAGTTTTGTTGGTAAAGAAAAAAGATGGCGGATGGCGTTTTTGTGTCGATTATCGCGCGTTCGAATAAACAGACAGTCCCTGACCGATTTTCGATTCCAATTATCGACGGAGTTATTGGATGAATTACATGGAGTTGCCATTTTTTCTAAATTGGATCTCAAGTCCGGCCTACCACCCAAATTCGGCTTCGCGGACGGGGATGAAGCCAAACCACTTTTCGCACACACGCAAGGGCCATTACGAATTCCTGGTGATGCCTTTCGGCCTGACCAACGCGCCTGCAACATTTCAAGCGCTAATGAATTCAATTTTCAAGCCCCATATACGGAAGTTCGTCTTGGTATTTTTCGATGATATATTGGTGTATAGTAAGGGTGTTGAAGATCACTTGGTTCATTTGGAAACTGTGCTGGAATTATTACGGAAGTATCAGTGGTATGCTAATTGGAAGAAATGCGAATTTGGGTGTTATCTGGGCCATATTATTTCGGCCAAGGGAGTGGCAGTGGATCAGTCGAAGATTCAGGTGCTGTTGGAATGGCCTCCGACCTCAAGAACATTACTGAATTACGTGGGTTCTTAGGCCTCACAGGTTATTATCGGAAGTTTATACAAGTTACAGTAAGTTGGCTTGGCCATTGATAGCTCAATTGAAGAAGGATGGGTTTGATTGGCAACAAGAGGCTGAGGAGGCTTTCCTGAATCTGAAGCAACTCATGACTCAGGCTCCGGTGCTGCGCAATGCTTGACTTTTTCGCAAGATTATGTCGTCGAAACTGATACTTCGGGTTATGCAGTCGGAGCAGTTTTGATGCAAGCTCTTTCCGGTTTTGCCATTTTTTAGGATTTGCTTTACTTCAAAAACTGGTTAGTAATTTCCCGTTCATCTTCTCTCATCCCTACTATCTTCCTGGAATTTCATGGGTCGAAAATGGGGGGCCATTCTGGGGAGACTAAGACCTACCACCGCATTGCTAGAGAACTTTATTGGGTAGGCATGAAGTCAGACATTAAGAAAAGGGTGAGGGAATGTGAGGTGTGCCAACGTAGTAAAGCGATGGATGTGTCCCCTGCGGGATTGCTCCATCCCATTCCTCTTTCGACTCAGGTTTGGGATGAGGTCACAATGGATTTTGTGGAGGGTTTACCACGTTCGGATGCTTTCGTCACTATGTTGGTGGTGGTTGATCGTTTGAGTAAATTTGCACATTTTTGGGTTTAAAGCATCCCTTCACGGCTGAGAGTGTGGTGGCAGTATTTGTTCGAGATATCATCAGGTTGCATGGGTTTCCCAGTTCCATCATTTCTGATAGAGATAAAAAATTTCTCAGTAAATTTTGGGGTGAGCTCTTTAGGTTGCAAGGGACTACTTTGAAATACAGTACTGCTTATCACCCTCAAACTGATGGTCAGTCTGAGGTCCTCAATCGGTGTCTCGAAACGTACCTCCGTTGTTTCATTTCGGAAAGGCCAAGGCAATGGTATCGATGGTTAGCTTGGGCTGAATATTGGTATAACACGTCGGTCCACTCCGCCACTGGTTATACTCCATTTAAGGTTTTGTATGGCCGCGATCCCCCACTACTATTGAGGTATTCTACTGGTTCCTCGGTTGTTTCTGCTGTGGAACACTTATTACTGGCTCGAGACAGCATTTTGGAGACTTTAAAATCACACTTACTATGGGCACAACAGCGGATGAAGTTCCAGGCTGATAAATCAAGACGAGATGAATCCTTTGAGGTTGGCGATCAGGTCTTTTTGAAACTTAGACATTATCGACAAATTCTTTAGTAGGTCGAGCCAATCAGAAGTTAGTAGCAAGATTTTATGGACTCTATAAGGTGTCGGCCAGGGTGGGATCAGTAGCGTATAGGCTAGAACTCCCTGTAACTTCCAGGATTCATCCTGTTTTTCATGTTTCCCAATTAAGGCGTGCCCATGGATTTCAATTTCAGGTTCTTCCTTTACCTACACAGTTGAATTATGATGGTGAAATGATGGTTCATCCTGAATCATTGTTGGATATCCGCCACAAATCTAAGGGAGTACCGGGTGCATTGGAGGTGTTGATTAAATGGGAGGGGTTACCAGCCTTTGAAGCTACCTGGGAGGATTTCGAGTTATTACGACATCAATTTCCTGCTTTTCACCTTGAGGACAAGGTGCGCCATTGGGGCGGAGATATTGATAGGCCTCCTATCAAGTTTACCTATGCGAGGAGGAAGCGGAACTGATGGCAGATGCTCGGACTAGAAGGACTGATGGCAGATGCTCAGACTGGAAGGAATTGATTACCAGGTTGCTCAGACTGTGAAGTGCTATGTCAATTACAAGCTCAGACTGTGAGGTGCTCTGCCAGTTACAAGTTACAAAGTTACAAGTCTATCTGTGAGGTGCTCTGTCAGTTAGGAAGTCTGTTAAGACATTTGGGAGGTGCTCTGTTAAGTCTGTTAGAAAGTTTGTCAGTTAGCATTGTATATAAATAAGGAGAGGAATAGAGAAAAATGCATTCATTTATTCTGTAAAAAATAATTGTACACTGAGCTATGCTCAGACAGGAGATTGGCACTCTCGAATGTTGCCTGATACATTTCATTGTAATTCTACAATTCATCTAATACAAGACTTCTATTCTTTCTAAACCAGTCTTCCTTGAATACAAGATTCTTATTGCTTGTTCTCTTCTAGATTGTATCTTGCCAGGCTTTTCTGCTTCCAAGAATTACCATTCTGATATTGTAATCCAGAGTTGCTTTGCTTGGATTCTCATTGCCTGCAGAAATATCATCTAACAACAGGTTAGTTCCTATCAGGTTCCCCAAAAGAAAGGCATACTCTAGTTAGACATGGATATCTTTAACTACTAGAAAACTGGAATACAAAAGAATAAATAAAAAAAAAAAAAAAAAAAAAGTGGACTAAAGACTGTAAATATAAAGAAGCTTTGTACTCAAGCTCAGGCAGTGTAGTTTGGACGGCTTGTGTGCTCTGTTCAACTCAGCCTGAAGATTTTACTTATTGTGCTTCTTTATTTAGAGCATTTTCAACACTTTCACGTAAGAAAATGTTCTAATAACCTAAAATTCATGCAGATTGGAGTTTTTTTTTTTATAATTGTAGTATGTTGTGAAAGCGATTGAGAGGTAGAGAGATCGAATGATTAAAGTGAGCAACACAACCAATTGCTAGTGTTCCAACCATTACAATATAGTTTCAATATGTTGACTGTAACTTTGAGAAATGGCAAGTCCTTGACAAAATACAGTGTCTTAGAAAGTCGAACAATAATAGTTCTCAGACGTTATGCAGTTAAAACAATGTTATGACGGTTAACGGGTTGGGCTCGTTATGATTCATCGTTTTAATGTTTTCGTTTAACGGTGGGGTAAAATGCCGAGATAACGGTTGTTAAGTGGTAAAATGGTCATGTGTATTGCATTATATCATAATGGACCTGTATATGGAAAAAAAAATTTAGCCGATCGATTGAAACCTAAATAGAGACGACAGAGAGATCCAGGGAGAGAAACGAGAGACTCACCTAGAGAAATGAAAGAGAGTGGGAGAGAGACTCTAGTCTGAATTTTGCTGCTCCAATTGGCTGCTTCCTCTTATTCTTCAATCAGTTACACAATCAGGTAAGTTTTCCACTCGGTTCTCTGTTTCCATTTCCAGTTCGCCCCATCAAAATCGGTTGAAAATCTACGGTTTTGGTTAGATTTCAATATCAAACTCACTCGATCGTAGTTCACCAACTATTTCCCCTTTCGATCACTTGTATGTGTTTACTTTTCAACTATTGGTGGTCATTCATTTGCAAAGTCTTGATTTTTAGGTTTTGTAGGTTTGAATGTTTGAAATTAGTTCGAAATATGGGTTTCTCTGCTACTAATGTTTGTTGTTTGGGTTTTTTCAAGTAATTTTGTGGTTGCATGTCGAGGGTTTGGGTTTTACATGTTGTAAAGAATTTTTTAACCCCTTTTTCTTTTTGTTTATTTATTGATTATTTATTTTACATATGATAGATACTCAATGGAATCGTCATCACGAGGTTCAAATAATAATACCCGTACCGACGCTACATCAAACCCAGTGAAGCCCAATTCCAACGACATGGCATGGGAGTGGGGGGAATGTAGAGATCCCATTAATAAAAATATTGTATGGTGCAAGATATGTGGGAAGAAGATCACAGGAATATCAAGACTTAAAGAACATCTTGCGTGGAAGAAAGGGAATGTGGCACATTGTAAAGACGTGCCGGATGACGTGAAAAATAAATGCATAAAAGCACTAAAAGATACAAAAAAGAAAAAGCTTAAGAAATTTAGAATTGCACAAATTCTCGAGGGTGACACTTTGTTAGGTGGAGTGATTCGAGAAGATAATGACTTAAAAAAAGAACAACAAATAATTAGCGGCGGTGGAAATGGAAGTGGTGGTATGCTAATTGGTGGTAGCAAGAAGAGAAATATTGCTAGTAATGTTAGAGACCCTCTTGATACTATGTTGAGGGTTGACTTGGACAAACTCAAACAATCGGATTCAGATAACCCTTACAATGAGAACTTAAAAAAGGATGCTTGGGTAGCTATAGCGGATTGGGCATATAATGTTGGGATGCCTTTTAATGCTGTGTGTACACCAAAGTTTCAACATATGATCCACGCCATTGGGCAATATGGAAAAGGTAAATATTTTAAGTTTTTAATATTAAACTACTTCGAAGTTTCAATAAATTAAATATTATTTATTTTATTGTTTATTTTTCAGGTATGCCAACACCAAACTATTATGATATGCGAGTGACGTTGTTCAGAGATATGTTGAAAGAGACAAAGTTATTTGTCAATTCATTTAGAAAACATTGGGAAACATATGGATGCTCTATAATGTCAGATGTTGGCAGATGGGAAGGGTCGCTGCTTGGTCAATTTTCTAGCAAATTGTCCACAAGGGACAATATTTTTGAAGTCAATAGATGCCTCAGAACATGTGAAAAACTCCACACTTATCAAAAGGATGATGAATGAAGTTATTGAGGATGTAGGGGAAGAAAATTTATTCAGGTAATTTTATAATTGCGTATTCAAATCAAATATTCATTGACTACTTTGCTGAATTTCATATGTTCTAATGTTAATAATGTTATTGTTGTAGTTTGTTACCGACAATAGTGCTAATTTTAAGGTTGTGGGTGCGGAGCTAGAGATGCAACATCCAACTCTTTTTTGGACACCTTGTGCTGCTCATTGCATAAGTTTGATTCTACAAGATCTTGATAACAAGCTGCATAAGATACACAAAGTTTTGTCAGAAGCCTAGATTTGTGGTGGTGTACATTTATAATCATGGGCGAGTTTTGAGTATGATGAGGAAGTTGACGAATAATAGAGAGTTGCACAGATCTTGTGTAACTAGATTTGCCACCTCATATTACACATGACAAAGTATCTGGGACAACGGGTGTCATTTGCAAGTGTTGTTTGTTTCAAACCCGTGGAGGAAGAGTTCTTTATCGACCAAGCCTGAAGGGAAGAAAATAGAGAATTTAGTCGCACAAGATGAATTTTGGGATAATATTCATTTTGCTTGCAAGGTACTTGCTCCATTAGTGGATGTGTTACGATTAGTGGCTGCAGAGGAAAAGCCTTGTATGGAGGATTATCGATCAGAGGTGGAATGATCAATTACACCATCATCCATTGCATCCAGGGATTAAAGCCTAAACTTAAGATTTAGACATTTATTTATTTTTGAAGTTCAATATCATAAATTCACATCATATAATTTTATTTTTGTGTCCAGTTGGCTTTTATCTAAACCCCTCCATATTTTACAAGCAAAATATTGCTCAGACTCGGGGGAATAAAAGGAATAAATATATTAAAGTGGGACTTCTTACAAATGTTGAGAGGCTTGTACCTAATAGAGCAGATCAAATTATACTTGACTTGAGGTCATATAGAGATGAATAGGGTCATCTGGGACTCCATCAGCCAAACAAACAAGAGATAAACCTGGTAAGTATAATTAATTTAGCCTTATAAACTAGAGTATTGTTTCAATAAACTATTATTTTTTACTTATAGATTTTATTAATCTTATTGAATAGCTGATTGGTGGTTCAATTATGGGTTCGAAGTTCCTGCCCTCCAAATGTTTGCAGTAAGGGTTTTATCTCTTACATGTAGTGCGTCACCATGTGAGCGCAATTGGAGTACATTTGACCATGTAAGTAATTATTGTTAATATGTTACAATTATTATTTGTAATTCACAGTTATTTTAATTATTTGTGAATAATATATATTAATTATTATTTTTTCATCAGTTGCATTCCAAAAGGAGGAATTGTTTGTTGCAAGCAAAATTGCATGATCTTGTTTTCATTCAATACAATAAGAAGTTTGAGCAAAGAATGAAGGAAAGGATTACAAACATAAAATCTAAAGCTCATGATCCCATTGTGTTGAGGGAGGTTGATGAAAATGATGTTTGGCTTTGGCTCATTCCTACCGACAAAGAGCTAGAAGATTTTGTGAGGGAAGGTGGTGATCTTACCTGGGCACAAGTAAGAAATGCACGGGGAGCCACTAATCTCATGCCAAATACAAGGAGTTGGATGCGGCAATCAAGTACAACTACTTCATATTCACTTCGTGACGAAGATGAGGATGAACTTGGAGAAGATGTTGATTTTGAAGTTGTTTGATGTGTCATGAATGATTTGTTTTTATTTAGATGTTTTGATGCTTTTGGATTTGATGTTTTGGACATGATTTGCTTATTTAGTATTTTCTTGTTTTGTGCTATAATACTTAATGGGGGGATAAAAGTATAATTAAAAAATAGTCCGTTCAATTTCGTCATATCCCGTTATATCATGCAACGCTCATACATAACATGCACAGGCATGAATCTACACAGTTATCGGATATCTAATTTTGATGTTACCTATGTTACTTTCCTTGTGATTTGAGTTCTCCAATGTGAAAATTAACACTCAGAAATTTATTTGAATCCTAATGTATTTGAGCTGATGAAAAAACTGCTGTTTCAGATATGAGGAGCCACCAGAGCCTGATGTTGAGGTAAAAATGTTTGATTTTTTTCCTGCTTTCAGAAGAAATTTCCCCATTAATCTAGTTTATGTATTTGTTTATTTGAGTGCACCATATATTCTTTATTGTGTAATCCACACCTGTATTATTGGATTGGCAAGAAGGAGCAGAGTGGAGGATGTTGAAAATGATGATACAAAGACATTGCAGATCCTTTCTTGGGAGAGAATGAAGAAAAAGAAGAGCAAGAACCAGTAGCAAAGCCTGGTAAAACAACAAAGTATATGACAAAATATGAGCATGCAAGAATCCTGGGGATGCGAGCACTACAGATCAGGTTTTACTTGGTATCTCTGTGAAACTATTTATGTTGATGGAGATGGTTTCTGACAGATCTTATATTTCGTACGAGCTTTTCTAGCTGGCCTGGGTTTCCAGCCTGGGTTGACTGCCTGGGTGGGTGAATTTACACTTTTGCCCCCTCCTTTTTAAACACTTTTTTCAAAAAGATTGTTAAAGAGGGGGGGCAAAGGTGTAAATTTTTTTGCTACAGGATATGCATGTATGTATATATATTTTTTTGCTCTTAATTCATTTTGTCTGCTCTATCATCAGAAGCATCAATATGTCCAAGCTTCTCTTGGTTGAGATCTCATAATCAGATTGAAATGTCGAAATCCTGCCTCTGCAGCGATTTTTTTTTTTTTTTTTTAACAACTCACATTAACAATATGTTTCCTCTAGGCATAGTGGTGGCAGATGATGCCCTTGATTTGTATTATTCTAGTCTTGTTGGTTGCTAAAGATGGCCAGGATGGTTGGCTAAGGCAGTGTATACAGTTAAGGGTTCAATACCTACCAACGCCATGGGGTGCGAGAGGTTAAGGGTTAAAAAAAAGAAGTCTGGTTGGTTTAGTAACTGATAGTCAAATTTAAAGGATTTTCATCAATACTTGACAAATTTTGGCGACAAGAATAACGTGTGTACAGTTCACAATTTACATAACATGTTTTATTATGTGAAGGTTTTTACTGCTTGCTTCAAAAATTTAGATTGCTATGAAGGAGCTTCGGCAGCGCAAGATACCCTTCACCATCCGTCACTACTTGGCTGATGGAAGGTATGTGTATTAGTTCAAGCAGTTGATTTCTTTCAAGAAAATCCATGTTCTACTTAAAAAAGAAATAATTTACATGGTTCTACTTGGTAATATGGAATTCGTACAGTTGCGATTGTGGAAGACTCGTGGAAGAGACAAGTCGGTGGTGACTGATCACTCCAACCTTCTGAATTGGGACGCATCTATGCCGTCAATGTGATGTTCATTCCTTGTTATTTGACTACATATATCAAAAACTTTTCTGAAATGTTTGGGAAAAACCCAAGTAGTAAGACCCATAACCAACACAAATGTTACCAATTTGAACTATTTTACGCAGACATAAAGACACTATTTACTCAATTTGTTTGTGTGGTGGTTCATTGCCCATCCAGTACTATGACAACTTCGCCTTGGTGTTCAATGTAGTTTCTTTGCAATTCTAAACATTTTGATCAGCAGGCTTCCATCAAAATCTGGTAAATAAAAAAACAATACTGGCTTTAGTGATGATATAAAATGCTCCTGTGGCTCAAGATTTTGTAATATAAACCCCTTGGATCCCTTTGGTCAAGCTTGAACTAAAGGGCGGTCATTTTCAGTATGCACTGGATTTCAGAATCATACTTTCCCCACATATAAAATATGAAAAATGTTAGATGGCATGGTTAGAGAGCATTGATTTGTGTTTGAGAGGGTGATTCACACGTGATCGGACCAATTCAACTCCTTTCCCAACTTCTCTACACACGGTGCTGCAAGAAATGGAAGAATCTATTGAAACAACCGCAAGCCCCTGAGTAACTTGCAGTCCTCCCAACCCAAAAACTGTAAAGACTGCAGTAACATGCTCCTTTTCTTTCTCTTCCTTTTCTCATACAGAAAGTCTAAAAGATACTTTTTTCACCCATAAGTAAAACGAATAATAAATTGTAAAAGAAGGCTATAAATTGTAAAAGAAGGCTTAGATTCTTGGCGTGTTGTATTTGGAGCCATTTTCTAAAGTTTAGTGGGTCCGTCCTATTTTGGCTTTCGATTCGTCACCACCACCAACCTCTCCTTCTCTCTCCCATTTTTTCTCCACACTCTTGAGAATAATTTGGCTCAGATTTGTGAAAGCAAGAAAGGGTGAAAGACCCCTTTCATTATCTTCATCTAAAGGTAGTCTCTTCTTCCTCAGAATCTCCACCACTCATAATGTCTGTGGGTAGATCACTTGTTTTGCATGAGAATTAGAGCAGGTTTTCAAATACCCATTTGTCATTTAACTTTGCAGATTTGTTCAATTTTGATTTGATGTGAAAATCCGTTCCTGGGTTTGTGGAATTTGTGCTCATACAAGTGTCTGTGTTTGTAGTAGATAAGTGTGGTTACACTTGGAGAGTTACCTGTATGTTTGACCTGATCAATTTATGATCGAAGATCATCCAATTCATTGAATATAAGACGATTTTATGGTTAATGGGTTGCTGAATTTTTAATTTTCAAGTAAGAATTTTTAAGTAATTTAGAACTGTTGGTTGACTTAGTATGTATTTTTCAAGCTCCAGTACCTCCCCTGTTTATGTTGAATTATTGTCGAATTATTTCATCAATCAATGATGCTTATTTTTACTTTTCAAAATCGTATTGTACTGTTGAAACTTTTTCAAAGATGTATCTTTGCATGCTTGAGTTAAGACTAACTCATGGCTAGGTTCAAATCACTATCTGCATCAATGATTGACATGGATTAGGGTTATTTCAAAGTCATGGCTACCTGTGAAATAAAGGATAAAAATAAAAGATGTAGAAAAGACCCAAATCAGAAAGTTTGTGATTAGGTGAATGTCCAGTGTGTTACTTTCATGGTTTATTCATTTTGAATTTTGTTTTAACAATTTGATGTTGACTGACTTTTGATGCTCCAAACCAGGAGAGGGGTTTTAGGGATATTTGGATCAAAGAGAAAACGTAGAAGATTGCCCAGTGATCACTATGAGGGTAGAAACAAATGGGAAGGGTCAGGTGGAAATTCATTATGTAACTGGTGACACCCCAGGTGTAGTGCAAGAGAATTTTGAGGAGTATTTTCATGGACACAGTCATTTCTCCCTTGAAGAGATTCTCCAAGATCAGGTGGATAAAAGCACTTTGTTTCAACTTATAAGGAAGGAAAGATTATAAGAATGGAATTATTTTAATCTTTCTGTTATAAAGATTAGTGAATGTGCTTCATTTTTTATTTTGTGATTTTGTAGGAGAGTGTATACCAATCACTCCAAGCAAACGGTGTGATTGAGATAACGGAAGCTTCTGGAAGCACTGTTCCTAATGTGAACCGTGAACAAAGTGGGGGACAGATACAGGATCCAGATATGGAGGAAAGGCCTCCTCAGGCTGGTAATGCAAAGTCACAGTTGGAATTAGATGAAGAATTAGCAATAGCCCTGCAGGAGCTGGAGAACCAACTAGAGAGTGCCTTTGTCAGTGAAACTACTGGAAGCGAAGCTGGTAAGAATATATCAGTCACAATGTTATTCTATAACTTCCCTATTGTTTACTGGTTTCAATTAGGCTACTTTTGCTTGGTATGTCTTGCATAACACTTTGAGTTCTGCTGTTCTTTCCAAGTTGTTTCATTTCAGTTAAAGTTTGGTTTTGGATACAATTGGGTTGTGGGGGAGAAGTATCCTGTCTCATCTCTGAAGGTGTGATGAAGTTCATGAATAAGTATACAATGTTCAAAATATGTTAAAAATAGTTGGTTCTGCTAAATTGTTAAATTTCTACTAATATTCCCAACTCCCAAGTATGTTTGAGCTACCAACTGCCGCATCTCATTTAACGTTGTTACGATGCACCATGTCCACAAATTCGCAGTTATAGTTGTTTAAGTTACTGTGACCACGACCATGAGAGGAAGATGTTTATAAAAACACCAGTTGCAAGCTGAAATTAAGCGATGGATGGGGAAGCAATGGGGACCAATTGATGTAAATTGGAAGGCTAGGTACATAAGTGAGAGAACAAGCATGTACAAATTTATGTTGAGGAAGGGATTAGAAGCACAAAAACCACATCCCACCAAAAGGTGGCGAGTTAGTCTGTGAGTAGGATCAGCTGACCCTACCCTGCCAAGTCTAGAATCTCAGCAGGGTAGTAACTTTAGCACTTGTGAGGTCTTGACCTCTCCCTGCGAGGTCCATATCTCAGCAGTGTACTAACTTTAGAGCTGGTAAGGTCGAAAGTTGGTTTTTTATGAATTTTTAGAAAATGGTTTTGGCTCTGTCGTTCGGCTCGTTTGTCTTATTCTTTATGGTTACATAGAACTTTCCTTTATGTTTTGAATTGAGACTAGAAGATTTCTCTAATGGAAAAGTAAGTTGGTCATTAATAAAATTTTGATTTAAGAATAATTGTTTTTTCTTCTTTTGTCACCAAGGTTTGTCTAAATTTAGGGTTTGAGGATCAACCTTCATATTGTGATATAATCTCTTGAAGGCCTTCATTTCGAGATAATCTCATAGACTCAACTGAAGAATAATAGAAAGAAGTTAAAGATAATCCTTACATATTCAATTGCTTCTCCCTTGATCTCAATTTAGTTGAATTCAAGGACTGATGGTTTCTCCGGATATTTTGCTTACATCTGGCAACCTCTCAATGAATCCTCAATTTATTGTCTCCGCATCATCATTTTGAGGTTCCATACCCAACATCCAAAGAGAACCACTCTGTTGTCATTGAAGATCTAGAACTATTTTTTGTAGATCTAATCAAAACAAGTTAAGTTCCTTTATTTCATAACCTTCCACTTGAAAATTTAAGCACTCTCTTTGAGGTTACAATTTTATTTCCACGTTTTTTTTTGTTTGGATGTGGGTTGATGTGCTTCTAACCACCATATTTCTTCCATATTCTCATCTCTATTACCTTATCTACTTGGCCTTCCAAGGTACATTTGTATGATGGTAGACAAGTACAGATACAAGAAGAGAGTGGTAAGGGTTGGAAATTGAGTGTGGCGGTGAAATTTGTGTAATCTGAACCAAAATTAAGAACAGTAGAAAAAAATAGGATAGTTAGTAAGTTTCTAACAACCAAACAATAACTGCCCACCCCCTTCTCTGTTGTTCAATCCAGTCATTTGTGTGTGTATGTGCGTGTGTTACTTTAATTGGGTATAAATAATACAACAGAGCTTGATACTCGAAAGCTTATCCCAACTGTAAGTTCGGAGCAAGAAATCCATAAGTTCCTCTAAATGGTTGCTTGGTTGAGCACTTTTTTCCTTTCAAGCTGGTGTATGCTTCAGTTTAAGAGTGACATAAAAAGACCACTTGTCCTGGAACCGGAGCCTAACTGCCTTTTTGGTTAGCCATTTTCCTTGGGAAATGAAATCCATTTCCTTTGTTATGCAGATTTTTGTTGTTTGGTTGTTTATTAGTGACAGAAGATTGATTCTTCATAAGACTGTTTTTTCACTATTTATGAGAATCCAAGTCCGAGGGGGAGGCCTTGGAATCGGTTTCATAGAAACGGTTTCAATTTTCATGTTTATTTTTCATACAACCGAACAGATCCCTAATGAATTGGTGCCTATAGCAAAGGATTATTATTATTATATTATTATTATTATTATTATATTATTATTATTATTATTATTATTATTATTATTATTATTATTATTATTATTATTATAATCTTTGAGGAGATGTCTATTAGTCGAGAATTGATGCAAAAACTTTTGATGGGCATGAGGCGGAAATGAGGAGTAAGGCTCAGTTGTTTGTTAGAACTCGATTGATAACTGAGGCTTAAGTCTAAAAAAAAAACACATAGTCAACTAGTAGTCATAACTTTTAAGTCATTTAAAAAAAAAAAAAAAAACATGACATAATAAGTTAAAAACTCAAACATTGATAGGCATTCATGTCAAATTTCTCCGTGTCCATAATCCTCTCCACTTGACAACTCAAGCCACCTTTCATCCCCATCATCCACATAATCCATTGGTGTTTTCCTTTCCCTAGGTATATAACCATATGAATAACATATCTAGATGTAATCACAATACATAAACAAAGAATGATTTCAAATTTTTTTTTCAAACATCCCAGAATTTTGACTCTACTGAGGCTTATGCCTCACATCCTATGCCTTACTCCAGTGAGGCTATAGCCTCATTGTCCCCCTGTAAGCCTCAATATGTAAAATTTATGCCTTGTACTGAGGTGCGTCTTAGTGCGCCGCATCACAATATTTGTTTAAACCATGGTCTCAAAAGACTTAGTAAGCTTTTCCAAACACTTGAACAAGTTTCATGTGTTCCACAAACTTGTTGGTTCATATGAAAATTATGTCATTTGAATGTAAGGTTTATTGTGGGCACATGACTTTTCTTTTAGTGAAATTATGATGCAACATCAAGCTCCCGAGAATGTAGCCCTAGTGATGACCCGCGTAAATCCTTGTGTGTTGTGTTTTTGTCTTTTGCCATAGGTAAAGTTTAGAAGTTACATTGGTGAATTCTTGTGCGTCTAAAATTCAGTGTTCTAAAAAACGGCCTAGGCGATAGAGAAACGCCCATATTAATGGCTGGGCGGGGTGAAAAATCGGGTAGGCACCTAGGCGGGTTCTGGGCCGGTCTGCGTGGGGCCTGGGCTGTCTAGGAGGGGTCTGGGCAGGTTTTTTTTTTAATAAGGTTGATTGTGTTCTTATTTTATTTTTCTTTCCCCTTTTTTGGAAAAAAACAATTAAATTGTTTTTTATTTAATATATGTCTGAATGTAGCAAATGATGATTACTTAATGAAATTCTCAAAGGATCTGCCGGTACCAATTTTAGTAATGTAGATTTTATCAAACATGACTGAGGTCATTCATGCAACTTGAAGAAAAATAAAAGAGTAAGTTTGAATATTTGTCCACAAATTCAACTTTGTATAAAGTACTCATCATGACCAACTTCAGCCATTTGAGTTTTAATAAATTTTGTTCATGATTGATAATTTTTGTGTTTTTAAATTTTGCATATGTATATTGACATTAAATTAGATGTAATTGATAATGTATTATGCTTAACTTTTGTAAATTATTAAAGTTATAATACAAAACCTAAAATCGCCTCGGCGCCCGCCTAGGCCTCTGAGCGCTAAGCACCTGCTCGCCGCCTAGCGATTTTTAGAACAGTGCTAAAATCACACACTCTGCAAACCGCAGTCATTCTAACAACATATCTACTACTTATAAGATACTTCAATGACGTTCCCTTCCCAATTGATTTACACTTTCAACAATCATTTTACCATTTGACTCATTCACCATTTTTACAAGTTTTTCACTTTTGTTTTTGTTTACCAATTTTTTAACTTCGAAATCTTTGGACGATTTCATGTAAACTAAATATCCTTTCCAAGAAACCTAAGTGGTTACTATGTAGCCACTATTAGGGTAGGTTAAGGTCTTTTGTATTTCATTTATTCATTTTAATCTATCACGTTTGCCTTTCTTAATGGGGTCGTTTGAGTTTCTTCGTTTAATATACTTGCATTCATCTGAGTTATCTTAACGCAGACATCCGGTATGTCATCATTATTATTTACATGTTTATGGATGGAGTGTATTTTCTTAGCTAATGACCTCTCTATCAATGTTTTGTGATCATTGATTTATGCCACTCTTACAAAATCTCATATTACTCCATCTTCACAACTCTAGTGCCTATCATTTTGTAAGTGGTTGCTGCCACTCCATATTATTCAATATTTTTTTTCTAAAATTGGAATGTGCTCTCTCACATACTTCCAGAGTAATCATCAACATTCCAAGAAAAGACGTACAAAAACTAAAATAAGGATAAAACTACGTCTAAATGTCAAGAAGGGAGTGTGTGGACTTGTCCTCATTGGCCTCTTACTAGTTGTCTGTGGGTTATGTGTGTGGTTCATGAGTTTCCTTAAATGTAGTCACTCATGCCTGCAACAATATATCTGATGTAATTGGGTAGTAATTACTTATTAATTGGGTTAGATATAAGAAAGCCTATATTAATTAGGGCATTAGCCAAATTAGGTTTAGGGTTAGATTGTTTGCCAACGAAGCTAATAAGCTATAAATAAGGCATAGAACTAAAGATTGTAGTTGGTGATTGAATGAGTAAAATTTAAGTTTTTTTTGTCTCTTGTTTTAGGGTTTATCATAGTTATAGTTTTAGTGATACCATTATTTGGTATTAATGCCGAAGCGCTCCTATTGTGCATGCTGCCACAGACGACATTCTCAAAGTACGTAAAAGAGAAAGCTAGGAAGATCACTAAATAAGAGAGAATCAGAGCATCGGAGGCCATGGAAAAGTGGACATCGAGGGATTTGACGGAGAGCAAGATAGGCTCCACAAGGACAATGATTGGCTCAACAAACTGGTAGATATTGAATAGATGCTCAATCACAAGAGAATCAAAAGAAAAGAAGAATGGCAGGGCATATCGGCAGGATTGCAGCCTTGAGTTCAGAAGGAAGTTGCACATGGTAGCAGAGGAAGCAGTTGCAATATGGGATTTCGCGAAGGGAAGCAACCACCCAAGAGGCCATTGAGCACCCCCAAGGAGCACCCAATGGCCCCACCGTCACCGTCGGCGACGCAATAAACCCCACAATTCGATGTCTTGTTGACTAACCCTACCCAACGCTCCCTCTTTACTGCCCCATGACCCTCCCTTCTCCTTCCACGATCCACCACCTCCTTGCCCACCACACTCGGAATCTTTTCCCACACCCCCTTCACCTCGCTCTGAAACCCTAAATGGCAATCCCTATGCCATTTCCATGCCTAACCAAGTATTCTAGCAGGCTGTTTTTTATACTACTTCATGCAGTTGGTTGAACCCTAATTTCCTACCATACTACCAACTTCACATTCCATCCAGTCTGCGTCTCCAACACCCAAACCCTATCCAGATCCATCTAGTTGAATCTCATGATGAAGAACAAGCATGGTTTGGTGTCTCCTCACAATAATCAGTTGTAGATCCGGCTGAATTTTCACAAGAGTGTATTCGCCATTGGGTGGAAGACAACAACAAGACTCCACCCCCCGTGGCCACCTATGTAGGATAAAGGACAGATATGGGCACCCTTTGGATGCAGTAGATGTGTTGGAAGGAGGCCCTCTGCCTTTTCATCTCCTAATTTAAGACATCAAGTGTATGGCTGTGACCACTTTGAAGAAAATGACCAGCTGGCACGATTGTTAGCTGTCATGGAGAAGCGAGATGATATAAGTTTGAAACCGGATGGTCTTTCATATGGTGGGGTGGAACTTGGCGATGCATTTGTTGATTGGTCAATGGAAATTGATCACATTCTCGAGTATAAGAATTTGTGGGATCCAAAAGCGGTACAGTTAGTAGCCACAAAGCTGAAAGGGATTGCAAATCTTTGGAGGCAGGAAGAGTGTGCTTGACAAAGAACTATGCGTTTACCTCCCATGATGAATTGGGATGGTATGTGAGAGTTGATGCAGGCAACTTTTGTTCCTTTGGATTATAAATGTGACCTTTTTGGTAAATTGATGGGAGTTGCACAGAATGGGCCTATTGTTAATGACTATGCAACTGAATTTAGAGCTTTGTATATGCGCGTGAAGCCTCAAAACCAGAATGACATATAGCTTACCGTTTCTACCATGGGTTGGATGCAAGTATTAATTATGTTTTAGCTTGGAAGACTTTCACACCCTTTTGACTGCAGAAAACATGGCTAAGGGCGCAAAGACTAAGCTTTAGCTACAACACCGAATGGAGAAGAAACCTTTTGTAAATCTTGTTGCACTTCCACTACCTTTCTGCAGCGATCTACCTCTTTTATGTCACACTTAAATGCTTGGATGTGGCCAACCTAGCCATGTTTGGAATACTTGTACAAAAGGGAAATCCATGTTATTAAACTGATGAACTCAATGAGCAAGAAGGAATGGAACAAGTACCTCCGATTGATGGTGGAGGCGAGCTCATCTTTTTTGTTGCTAAATGAATGACATGCACCCTTGAAGCTTGTCCACAAGCTTCTTCAAGTCGGGGAGGGTGATGTAATTGGGTAGTATTTATTTATTAGTTTGGCTTAGATATAATAAAGCTCATATTAATTAGGGCATTAGACAAATTAGGCTTAGGGTTAGATTGCTCATTCCCAAAGAAGCTAATAAGTTTATAAATAAGGCATAGAACTAAAGATTGTAGTTGGTCATTGAATGAATAAAATTTAGGTTTTCTTTATCTCTTGTTTTAAGGTTTATCATAGTTGTAGTTATAGTGTAGAAATCATTAAAATCTTACATTGTTAGGTTTGAATTTGATATTGAACTTACTATCGTGGTTCCTCATTGTACAATCAACAACACTCTTGGAATGTGATGGATAGACCTCATAAAGCATCCCCAGTCGTTGAGACTACAAGAACATGCACAGATATGTCAGAAAACTTGCTTATATTATTAAACAGAAAAGAAGCAACAATTGCTTTTTCTTTTGAACAAATGAAATTATTCTAGGAATTTTCAATCCACAACTACTACCCTATTACTTCTAACTTCTAAGTATGTGCTATTGTTTGGGATGTTAAGAAATAACCTGCACTGTTTCATTTGCAGTGAACAGAGAAGTAAGCTCTACAGGAACTTCCACTGAGGTAATTTTGCATTTTATACTTCTGTTTTTCTCCCACCTTGTTTGTGTAATAATGTATTTCTCTGATGGGTATATATAGAAACCTAAGATTCTCTCTGTCCCGAAACACAGGCTGTGAGACAAGACAATGTCGACCCGACAGACTGTGAGAGAAGACAATGTTGACCCAGATGACATGACATATGAGGTGAGATTTCCATTCAAGGAGTAAGCCAACTTGGTTAGCACATCAAATAGAAAATCAACTTGGTAGCACATCAAACAGAAAATCAGCAAGCACAAGTTGATTTCATATTTTGTAGGTGGAAGAGTTTTTCGTATGTATATGTAGATTTGCCTTATCCCAACAGTACAGGATCTATTATGCTAACCATGTTTGGTCATTTAATTCTAGCCAAAACCATATATATTATGTCGAAGTACTTGTCTCCTATATCTTACATACTCCTTTTAGCTTTTATTTGAGCCTTCTTCAATTCCATTTAGACCTTTCAACATTTGCTTAATTTTGCTCTGACATTTTCACTTTCCAATCTGTGCACTCATTCATCTCAACATCCATATTGTATTACTTTCACTAGAACATTTCCACTTGGCGATGTAAAATTGTTGGGCTTCTGTATTTGTCAATCCACTGATTTATGTCTATACCTGCAAGGACACCCATTCAAATCAATTCGAAGAATAAAACTTGGGACTCACAGTATTGAACATGTCTTGCATCACCTCTCCCTTGCCGAAGCAATGGAAACATAAGACCGTGAATTGGAGACCATGTGGCTTGTGTATATAATCTAGTGCATAATCCAATATTTGCACCCCCACAAATGCACCCGCACCCTTGCAACACACGGACTTATGCACTGGAAAGCAAATTTGTTATTTTTTTTCAGTATTTTCCTTGTAAACCAATGCAATCAATATCAGTAGGAAATTTCTTCCTATCAATAATCATTCATCCTGTTGCCGAAAGCTTTAGAATCCATCCTCTTATTAGGCCTATATTGAAACCTCTTGCTATGCTCATGGCACTTCGAACTAGACATGAGAAATGCCCCCGTACTGTTTATGTTAGAGAACAGAACAATGAAATATGGTCAAATACCATTGATCTTTACATATTTGATTGGGTTTTCATCCGGTCACCCTCAGTTTAGAATGTTGTTTGATGTGCAGCAACTGTCTTGATACCTTTCTCTTATTTCAGGAATTGCAGTCACTGGGAGAAACCATTGGCACTGAGAGTAGAGGGTTGTCAGATGAGCTCATTTCCTACTTGCCATCATTCAAATACAAAACCGGATTCTTCAAGAAAGAGAAACATGAAGAGTGAGTTTGTTGATTGAAACTGTTTCTTGGCACATGTTAAATCATTTGCTTGAAATATTAGTCATTAACTTGATCAGTAGCTTCTCCCCTTTTCTGCAACTAGTTGGTATATGTTGTACGAGGGAAACTCTTATTGGCAATGGCATTAAATCTTGAGCTTCCCTTGATCAAGATCTGGATTTATTTCCTATTTCCTTTGCACTTGACTATACTTATACTGTAAGAATGCACTTTCTATATTGTAGAGTACTTACTCGATTTTTCAAAATTGAGTCTTATACTTGCTAAGTTCTTGAGATTAACTAATTCTAGTTGAGGTTAACTATTGAGCGTGTGCAGGTGCGTCATCTGTTACATGGCTTACAAAAACCGAGAGAGGTTGACCACATTGCCATGCCAACATCAATATCATTCAGAATGCATCACAAAGTGGTTGAAGCTCAATAAGGTTATCCTTTCATTCTTCATCATCACTGCAGAATTGGTCTCACATTTTGCATGTATTGCTAAAATGCTGGGATATTGATTGTCTTATACATGGATTGATGTCAGAGTTAGCAATGAGATAGGATGCGGATTGCCTAGTTAGGTTTGGTGGGTTGACAAGCTATTATGCCTCAAGCTGAACCTGATACCTATTGAATGGGTCAAATATCCTGACTCTAACTATAGGAAGCTCAATTCTAGCCCTATCTTATACTCATCCATATAAAAGTGTGAGATAATGCAGCTAACAAACAAAATGAACATGTATCAGTAAATGATAGGACATCTAATGCATATGCAGGTTAGGTGGCTTGAGCCGAGCTAGCTAGCTTTAGATGTTCGAAAGAGCCAAAAAAAATCAGCCCTAGCTCAAGTTGTCTAATGAACCAATTGAGCTAGGGGAGCTTTGACAGACCCAGATACTAATGAACCAGGTTTTGCCAGGTTGAATGAATGTCATAATTCCTATGGGAAATAACCTAGGGACTAGAATAATATTCCTTATATTGTTGTATAAAGGTGCCTATCATACTTCAATGAATATGGTCCTTGAAGTAATGTTTCAATCATTATTCACCGAGGATCTTTTAATCTTAACTCCTTACAAACAGTTTGTGTTGCTAAGATTGTGCATATGCATTCATCGTATACATTCTTGTGGTCAACTGTTCCAACTTTTCTAAACTTCTATCTTCATTTCTCCTTCAGATGAATGTAAACTTTTTTAAAGTCCTACTCTCTTTTTTTTCGTTGGCAGGCATGCCCAGTGTGCAATGAAGAGGTATTTGGCTCTTGATTCATTAGAGAAAAATTTCAATTGAAGCTTACAAGGTCTGTGCTTCTGTAAATGCTCTGTATGGACTATATTTAGAATCTAGACAGAATCCCTTGGTGGATGGACATCATGAGCTATTTTGAATTTATGTAACATGGTGATTCCCGAATTTCGAGTAACATTTCCTATGCACTGTTTTAAAATAAACAGTATATGTAGTGCTGTTTGTAACCAGTCTCTCCAATATATAGTAGGGATCTTCTTTTCGGCTGCAGTTTTGTTGTGTTTAGTAGTCGCAATATTAAGCTCAGAAGATTCTTGCATCTAACTGGACAGGTGAAGTTGAAGAATTGAATCTCCCAATATATATCACTCTTGTCAAATAATTATACCAAGTAGGGTTGACAACATGAAGTTCAAAGTGATATGAGAATATTTTCATTTGTTTCATATTAGTTTTATCCATACACCGAGTTTTTCCTAGAATGCAGAAATTAAGGTGAGAAGGCGTCATGAATAAGTTTGCAAACGCATTTTTATTTTTGCTATCGAATCAATGAGGAAGTGAGATTTAAAGTTCAGTTGAAAAGGTGCTTACAGAATACTTGAATTGTATTGTTCTGTTGTTCAAGGATTTCTTGGTATAGTGACTTGGGAATTATGACAAGGATAATTTTGTATTGAGACACGGCTAATCATGCCAGGGTTTGGGACCTTGAACCTGTGATTTCATCCGTCACATGCATACCACCAAGTTGGTACTCCAGCCACTCTTCTGATGCCATACTTGTTGATCATAGAACACTGAACTAGTTAATAGTTAGTTCTCCCATCCTCGACATCTCAGATTCATTCTTAAGCAGATGAAACCCAAACCTAACCATATCCAAGAGAACAAAACCAGTAGCCAATTTTTTGTTTAACTCACTCAATTGTGATCAGAACTCGGATAGAGGATTAATGGATCAATACTTTAAAACTCATTATATTTACTAATCCCAATTTGGTGATGGTCTTTGTCATGTGGACCTTTCTTTCATCCCCTTCCTTTTTATAATTGCTGGGACAGTCCCTCAATACCATTATTTATTAGCTTACAACAAAGACAAGTTGATAAGTTTTGCCTATTCAGCAAATTGACAATTGGCAAGACTCGGCCAATACAAAATAGCACTTTGAGTGGCCAACAAAATACTCTAAAAATAACTATTATGTATCTTCTTCATAGTGGAGCTGCTATTTGATGAATTAGGGTTTGTGGTTCATGTGGAATGTCCACAATGGTTCAACTTGATAAGGGAGGGTCACCCCAAACTGCATCATGGTCTGAAAATTACTACTTTTGTGTTTTAAGAAAAATAACGTGGCACTTTCTTTTCTTATGATCATTATCTACAACATAGTGCAATTGCGGCTGGTCTCTTTTCATAGCATTTTTTTCCGTATAAACCATACAGGTGGTTTGTGTTGGTGTTACTTCACATCTTAATAAGGTTGATTCCCGGGAAAGAAAAATGCTAGTTATAAAAGACAATTGTTGAAAACTGAATCCACGGTTCAGTTTTTCATCTAAACTATGAACCGAACTGATTCTAGTAGGTTTCAAAATTTTTAAACCGAACCGACCATTAACAAATCGAACAAAAATCGAACCGATTTTTAATTTATGCAAACCGTAACGGAATCGAACCGACTAAACTGAACTAAAACCGAACCAACCGACTATTTTAAATATATTATATTATTTTTATATAAACAATGTATATTGTTTATTATATATTTTCGGTCGGTTCGGTTATGTCGGTTAAACATCAAATAAAAATCGAAAATCTAACCGACCACTTCAGTTTTGAATTTTTTAAAATCGAAAGCGAACTCAAACAGAACGATTCGGCTTTGATTGGTTTGGTCAGTTAATCGGTTGGTCGATTTTTTTGTTCAGTCCTTACAATTGAGAAGTTAACTCTACATATGGATAAGAGTCCCACCAATTTTTAGCTCAGTTGGTCGGACATCCACTCTCCTTGTGAAAGGTCGCGGGTTCGAGACTCACTAGTTAGGATTTGTGACTTTTCGTCCGATTATTAGGGAGCACATTGCTTCGCCGTTGATAAGCCTTCGAGTATTGAATGCAGCTGCTTAGATGGACTAGACCGGAGCGAAGCGAAAATGAGTTTTCATGTAAGGTGGAGGCGATGGACCGAAGCAAAAACAAGTCTATATGCGAGATGAAAGCGACGAGGATATTAAGTGGCAACAATATTGTAGCCTTCGGGCCTGATTTGATTAACCCTATAAGGTTAATCATGTAGCCTTCAGACATGGATTAATAAATAAATAAAAAGGGTCAATGACCCCAATTTAAAAAAAAAAAAGATAAAAAATGATCTTTTTGTTTTTAAGGAAAGCGTGTCGTCGGTAGGTATAGAATTCAAGACGTGAGATTAAACTACCACAGCCTTAACCATCCAACCAAGCTACCATTGGCTTATTTTGAATTTATGTACCATAGTTGATTCCCGAATTTCGAGTAACATTTCCTATGCACTGTTTTTTAAAATAAACAGTATATGTAGTGCTGTTTGTAACCAGTCTCTCCAATATTAGTAGGATCTTTTCGGCTGCAGTTTTGTTGTGTTTAGTAGTCGCAATAACAAGCTCAGAAGATTCTTGAATCTAACTGAACAGGTGAAGTTGAAGAATTGAATCTCCGAATATATATCACTTTTGTCAAATAATTTTACCAAGTAGGGTTGACCATGAATAAGTTTGCAAACGCATTTTCATTTTTTTACCATCGAATCAACGAGGACGTGAGATTTAAAGTTCAGTTGAAAAGGTGCTTACAGAATACTGAATTGTATGTTCGTTGTTCAGGATGTTTCTTGGTATAGTGACTTGGGAATTTATGACAAGGATAATTGTATCGAGACACGGCTAGTCATGTCAGGCGTTTGAACATTGGATCTGTGATTCAAATCCGCCCACATGCTGCCAACCGAGTTGATACTCCCAGCCAATCTTCTGATGCCATACTTGTTGATCATAGAACGCTGAACTAGTTAATAGTTAGTTCTCCCATCCTCGACATCTCGGTTTCAATTCTTAAACAGATGAAACCCCAAAACTAACCATATCAAGAGAACAAAACAAACCCAGTAGCCAATTTTTTTGTTTAATTCACTCAATTGGGATCAGAACTCGGATAGAGGATTAATGGATCAATACTTAAAACTCATTATATTTTACTAATCCAATTTGGTGATGGTCACCTTTCTTTCATCCCTTCCCTTTTTGTAATTGCTGGGACGGTCCCTCAAAACCATTATTTATTAGCTTACAACAAAGACCAGTTGATAAGTTTTGCTTATTCAGCAAATTTACAAGTGGCAAGACTCGACCAATACAAAATAGCACTTTAAGTGGCCAACAAAATACTCTAAAAATAACCATTATGTATCTTCTTCATAGTGGGGGCTGCTATTGATGAATTAGGGTTTGTGGTTCATGTGAACGTCCACAATGGTTCAACTGATAAGTGAAAACACCTCAAATATTTCATGCATTATTTGGGGAACTTCATCTAGGCATTTTGTCACAGGAACCTTTCATCTAGATTTCTTTATTTTTATTTTTAGCTTCTTCCAAAGAAAGAATAAATAAATGTAAAAAAAAAATTCCTTGAAAATAATACACAATACATTATTAATTTATTATCATTATATCTTATCTCTCTGAATTTAAAAAGTCGGAGTCACTGTGTCTGTGTTGAAAAATTACGAAAATGTTCCACCCCAATCCTTGTTTGTCAATTTACAAAAATGCCTTTTTCATTCGCCAAATTATGACACTACCCTTTCTCACTCGTTAAATCTCGAAAACACCCCTCACACTTTTGCATTTGCCAAATCTCGAAAATACTTCTTACACTTCCGCTTATTTACAACAATCGACAATTTGCCCTGTCGGTGTCCTGATATGTCTAAATATGTCGAGACTTTGGTTTTTCATAAATGCCCCTCACTCTCCTTTATAAGAAATTAAGCTCAATAAAGAGAATATGAATGTAATATACTATAATGATGATGCATATAAATAAATTAATTATATTAGTAGGTCGATGAGAATGAATAAAATATAATTAATCAATATTTTTGTGATCAATAATTTGTTTCATATTTGGTAATTTAGTGACATATTTGGAGAATGTCAAAGACACGACTAAAGGACCAATGCATCATGCCGACATTGTATCCATGCTAAGACACGAGTATATGCTATATGGAAAGTATATGGTCATGTCAACGACATGGCTGATACATTGGTACATATTTGGACTATATAACTCTCATTTCCCAAATGAACATAAATTTTCTTTCTGTTTTGCTCATTCTCTATTAGAGTAATGCTACGGTGTCTGGTTGGGTGCGTGGTGCTACCAGGCACCCTAGAATTAGCCTCTCTATTACTAATAATTACATGTGAAACCAATAGAACAATGAACAACATCAGGGGTATATTTGTCTTTTAATAAAATACTATTACATATTTGTAGGGGTGGGCAAACGGATCGACGATCAGCGGGTTCAAATCGAACCGGACCGTTTAGAGTAAAACGGTCTGGATTTTAATAATGAGTTTTTAGATACGGTCCGGTCCCGATTCCTATTTTGAAAAATAAACGGTCCGGGTTGGACCCGTTTCAAATCACATTAATTGTAAACCCTAAATATGGAACTAGAGACTCTTTACTCTTCCAAGCCAAAGTAACTCCACACACATCCATTGCTCTCTCCCTCTCCCCTTCCAAAGAGATCAGATTTTAGCTCTCTCTCTCTCCTCTTCCAAAGAGATCAGAGATCAGCTCATGCCTCTATCTATCCCTCTCCCTCTCCCCTTCCAAAGAGATCAGAGATCAGCTCATGCCTCTATCTATCCCTCTCCCTCTCCCCTTCCAAAGAGATCAGATATCAGCTCAGGCTATCTCCCACTCCCTCTCCCCTTCCAAAGATCTAAGAGATCAGCTCATGGTTACCCACCGAAATCAGAAGAGATCGGGTCATGCTCTCTCCCTCTCCCTCTCCCTCTCCCCTTCCAAAGAGATCAGCTCATGGTTAACCACCGAAACCAGAAGAGATCAGCTCATGGTTACCCATCGAAATAAGAAGATATCGACAGTGTTGTTGCGACCAATTTCGTCACCCGCAAGAAGATTCATCATCACTAGAGAAGCAATAGGTAGATCTAGAGATGAAAAGCTTCAGTGAAATGTCCAAAGAGATCGCTGATTCACTTGAGGAGCAGAGCGCTACATCTCTACTTCGCCTCCCTCGAGCCACTCGAGATGTCATTTGTCTCTTCGACGATGCTCTCTTTCTTTGATCTTTCGTTTCTGGTCATCATTAGGGTTCACTCATCACCGATCAACTCAACCAAGCTCTCCTTCAAGCTTGCACTCATCATCGATTGACTCCATCGACTCCATCAATTAACTGGGTTGATTAGCAAGTCATACCTGTATTCGTCATACATGACCTGTCTTCATAAGGAATCCACATTTTCAGAATCTTCACTACAAACCATAGCTTATCCCCTCTTCATTTGAAGGCTCGGTAAGCAATGGAGACTGAATCAGCTGGTAGAGTAGATGAAGAAGAACAAGCTCAAGTGAGCAACAGTAACTCCGAACAACAAACTATAGCTTCACAACACCATCACAAAGAACTTGACGTTGGAGCTCTTTTCGTACTCAAATCCAGAGGTACAACTTCTTCTTTTTTCTGGATTTTTATTCGTTTTGATAGCAGTTTAATTGTATGGCAGTTACAAACACCATTCCATCTGTGAAGTGTTATTCATGTTATTAGATCCCATATTTCTGGTTATCATGTTATTCTAGCAGAGAAGTGTAAACTGTTATCACTTATTCATATTTAAAGAAGCAGAGAAACCTTTATTAGATTCCATTCTATCTGTGATTTGGAACCGTAGGAACCAGACCGTTCCAAACGGTTCGAGTTAAGTTCGGTTCCAATGTTCAAAATGAGGGGATCCGAACCGGACCGGATCCGTTATTTTTAAACGATTCGAGTTAGGTTCCTCCAAATTTGGAACCAATCCGGACCGTGCCCACCCCTACATATTTGTCTTCAACCTAATTATCAAGTTTCGACATTGTCTTCCCAACTTTATGATATTTACAAAAACAAGTCAAAAGATGGTATAAAAATGATAAAAGTGTGTTTATGTCTTTAAATAAAAAAAATACTATTACATTTTTTACACTTTTGCCCTCCAATTATTTATAGTTAAAAATAGGTCCTTATATTTAACTTTTACACTTTGCCTTCTACATTTAATAATTTTTACAATTCAAATTAGATTCTCTTAAACATTGATTTATTATATTTAAGCTTGTAACATAATTTATTTTCAGCCCATCAATTATCAATAAATTATAAATAAATAAATAAAACCCTTATCACTAATTTTTTATTTTCCATTCAGTCATTTATATTTCATATTTTTACAATCAAAATCAGGTAATTAATATCTTTTAATATAATAATTTATTTAAAATCTTCTAATTACCTATAAACTATAGATATGTCTTAAAAAAATGTATTGAACACTGGCGCGCACGCAGAGACGCATTTATTTTTTTTTAAAGAAACCTCCAGTGGGGAGGGGCAACTATGGGATGCCAGACCTTTATTACTTATCAAAAAATGACTTACAAACGTTAAGGGGTACATGACGACTTTACCCCTGTGTATACATACAATTATTAAAAGAACCCGTCTAACTAGCGAGGAAATTAGTGAGGGTGGGGCATCTCGAGGGGGATGAAGGGTTGTATCCCTCCCCTCGCTGGTTTCCTCGCCAATTAGAATTTCCGTTATTAAAAAGGTGTGAGTGATAAACATCCACCAGTGCGACTGGATGACAAAAAAAAGATATTTCAGGTGCAACTCTTAAAATTAATTGATATATATATATATACTTTGCTATCATGTTGTCATTGTCCTCCAAACCTATAGTATGCATTCCAGAAAAACACGTTTACTTCGAGTAGCTTGGCTTTACTTACCAACTAAAGTTCCTCACATTTCGAATCATCATCGCAACTGTAACGTTCATTATTAACTTGATGACTGTCTATAAAGTTGATATCATAAATCCTTTCACTCACGCACCTTCAATAATGTATGTTCAAACACACACTTACTAAACAACATCATATCCATCCATATCTTCATTAATGTCC
>QNQO01011362.1:0-22583 GCA_003290165.1 Berberis thunbergii | reverse complement strand
AGAGGCTTGTGAAATCACTATCTTGAATTGGCAGAGTTGGTACATCTTGATTTGTAGATAGAGGCTAGCGAATACTCTATGTCCTATAGACAGAATTCACCCCTACTTATTGTTGTAGTTCTTTAGGCGTTTGACTACTAAGATTCAACTATCTAATTCCAACACCGTACCACAAGAGTGTTAGCTCTAGCAAATTTATCGAATGCGATATCTCTCAGAAGTGAAGAATAATGAATTACTCTAGAAAAAATTAATGTGTTTGAAGAATTTGTTTTTCTCTTCAATATATACAAAATGGTGTGTTGATCAGACACATCCTTTCTTAAATCAAAAGACACATTTTTTCTCTTCAAGTGCAAAATACACATATTTTCTCTTCAATGTTGGTTATTTGCTATACAAACTCCACACCTTTTACTTCTGCTACATCGAGATTCTTAATGATGAAACTTATGCGAAGATGAAGAAAGGAGTGAGGACTATCAATGTTGCTGGTGAGACATGAGACATAAAAGTGGAGGGAATGGTGAAGGATTGGATACCCCTCTAACAAAGGTCGGGTCCTTTGATGTGGATGTGAGCATGAAAGGCAGCCTGATACTCTGTGGGCAAGTTGATCAATCAGGTATGATTGCGAAAGTTGTAGCATCATGGGTTAGGAGAATGTGAACATTAGTTTCACGAGTGTCGAAAGGATTGCGCCTCGAAAGCATGCAATGATGGCAATTGTGTTGATGAACAACCAAATGAGGAAACACTAAAGAGAATTGGAGAAATATCAGCCATTGAAGAGTTTGTTTTCCTAAAACTGTAGTCTCAGTTTTGAGATCAGCAAAAGATAAAAGATCATTCAGTCATTCTCCTTGATTCCCAATTTTGACAATTGTTCTGAAATGCTTACGTATCCTGTGTTTTGTTGTTTGGTAAGATAGGGTTTTTTGGGGGGTGGATGTGGTAGTTTGGTGATTGTGACACTTAAGTTGCAGAACTTAATTATCTAGGCATCTTTTACAACATTGCCTTTTTAGGGGGGCGGTTCGGTTCGGTTTTGAGCCCAAAACCGATTTCGAACCGATTTCATTCAGTTTGCCCAAAACTCAAGCCGAAATTGAATTTTGTATTTGTAAACCGATGAATTCGGTTGAACCGAATTTTGGATCGGTTCGGTTGGGCCGAAATTTCGGGCTCAAGCCCTTGAAAGAATTTCATTAAAATATGCCCAATTTTTTTACAGGCCCAATTTTTTTACAGACCCAATTTTTAGCCTAAAATTTAAAACTTTGAGAGAATGGGGCGATTCAGTGCAACAGGGTGTATTGCAGTACATTTGTTGCACTAATCAGGTATTGACACCTACCTGTTATTTAATTATTTATATATATATATATATATTTAATTAATCGTCGGTTTGGTTATAAATCGGTCGGTTCAAAGCCGTAAACCGATTTCAAACCGTTTATAATCGGTTCGGTTCAGTTTAAATTATTTTCTTTCTACTCATATTTCGGTTTAGTTACCGAACCGAATTTGAAAATCGGTTCGGTCGGTTAACCGGATTTAAATCGGTTTTTGCCCACCCCTAGCCTTTTTGGTGCACTTGTCCAACCCATTGAGGTGTTATTTATCATCGGAAAATGACTTTTAAAGTCTACTTTTTTGCAAAATAGACAATTTAGATATCATAGTTGATGTAATGATTAATTTGTGCCTAATTTTATACTTTTATGACTAATAAGGTCTCTTTCATTAACCTAGATTAACTCATAAAATTATAGGACATATTTACCCTTCTTAAACAAATAGAAAACCTAATTTTATACTTTTATTACCAACAATGGCTCTTTTATTAGTGATTCTATTTTTTTGTTATTTTTACTTTTCTTACCCCTTCCATTATTTGTAGACAACAAATGGCCATAAATAATTTCTTTAATTGCAGTTTGACAATTATTTTATGTTATTAGTTAGCTACAAATGACTGCATTAATATTTTCATGTTAGCACTTTTTTATCTATGAATGTTTTGTCATTCTGAATGTGTTTGTATTTGACCGGTCGTGAAGATACATCTAAGTTTGACGAACAATTTTTTGTTTCAATTAATGGTCTCTTCAATTCTCTGTTACTATTTAGTTTACATGAAATTATCTCATTCAATATTGGTTCGCATTTTATCGATGAGCTAATGAAACATGCTCTGGGTAGATAGCTTGTGACTAAAATAGTGACAAAATAAATTATTACTTTACCTGTACCCATGCATGAAGAATAAGAAATCAAATTTCATAGTGGAAAATTGATTATTAAATACATTATGAAATAAAAATAATGATAACTAAACCAAATTTATAAATCATCATCAAGAAAGGTAATGCTCGGGTATCTGTAAATTTTTTAATCAATTGATTTTATTAACTAATTATAACCAAATTGTAATCATCATTAACTACATTATGAAAAAGTTTACCAAACCTTAGCAAAATAATTTAATTAATTTGTCAGTTAATGATACTTATAAAGTTTATAATTGGTTTTTTTTAAGGTAAGCACAGGGTTTAAATGGGCTCCCAGACCACTGAAAAAATAAAGTGGTACGCTTTACTTTCTATCATATTGGTGGTCATAATTAAAATCGTTAATATCGATACCTCTAGCAGCATGGGGTGGGAGGGGTTAAGGTAAAAAAAGAGAAGTAAAAATAACAAGAAAAAAATTAGATCATTAATAAAATAGTTTTATTGGTCATAAAAATATAAATTAGGTTTTCTATTTGTTAAAATGGTCAAAATGTCATGTAACTTATGAGTTACTCGGTTGCCAATGCATGACAGCTCAACGGTTAGAGTTTGGCGGATGGTACCACTAGGTCACTGGGTTCAACCCAACTTGCCACTCTTTATGGGTTCTGGGATCTTATTAAAACCCTGCTTACTTTTCAAAAAAAAAAAGTTAACTCGGGTTAATTAAAAGATATTTATTGGTCATAAAAATATAAAGTAGGCACAAATAGTCATTATATCAACTATGATATCTAAATGATCTATTTTGTGAAGAATATGCCTTAAACCACGTGTTCTAAAAATCGCTAGGCACTGGCGAGCGGCGAGCATGTGCCTAGCGCCCAGGGGCCTAGGCGGTCTTAGGTTTTGTATTATAACTTTAATAATTTACAAAGTTCGCATAATACCTTATCAATTACATCCAATTTAATGCCAAGATACATATGCAAAATTTAAAAACATAAAAAATTAACAATCATGAATAAATTTATTAAAACTGAAATGACTGAAGTTGGTCCAGATGGTACTTTATATAAAATTGAATTTGTGAACAAATATCCAAACATACTCTTTTATTTTTCTTCAAATTGCATGATAACCTCATTATGTTTGATAAAATCTACACTAGTAAAATGGTACCGGCAGATCTTTTGAGAATTTCATTAAGTAATATCCTTTGCTACACATTAGACATATACTGAATAAAAAATAATTAAATAGTTATTTCTAAAAAGATGAAGAAAATAAAATAGAACACAATCAACCTCATTAAAAAATAAAAAAGAATTGCCCAGATCGCTAGACCCGCCTAAACTGCCCAGAACCTGCCCAGCCATTAATTCTGGGGCGATTTTCTACCTTCTAGCGCTAGCCAATTTAGAACACTGCTTAAAAGTCATTTTCCGTTTTATCATAACAATTATTTTAGAAAGTTAAAACACTAGAGACTCCATATGTCGAGCAAGTGTTCATTTTAAAAGGCGAAAATTGGAATAAAAAAGGTAGGGGAGGTGTTTGTAATCAAATGTTTTCAAACGGAAAAAAATACACAAGTGTTTGGGTTCTAACCACCTGGAGGATAGAAAGTACGTACTACGCACAGAAGGCCTTCAGGTTGAGTTGCATAAATTGAACTGCATAAACACTTGATCCAATGATAAGTGCACTGATAGCTGCAATGTAATGTAAAATCTGATCGATCATAATAAAAGATGACTCTAAACGAAGTTGCATATACATATGAACATCGCATGCTTCTAAAACCCCCATAGTATCAATTTTCGCTTTGAAACCCTGAGAAAGACAACTTCCAACTTCCTCAGTTTGAAAAAAAACACAAAGTGTGATTGTTTCATATAGGAAAAGATGAGCAATATCATTCCGACTCTAACATAGGTGAACATTTTGTCAACCTGTGACTTACATGAGCTTTCTTTCCAGCAAAAACAGAGCAATTTGCCTCAGGTTTTTGCAAAGATGTTAAGGCATTGATTACAATGTGATATGTCAAACTTTGTAGCAAAAACATCCATGAACATCAAATGAATTTACATTATGTTTTACATGTATTCCTTCAAAATCTTGCCTACTTCAAACTCCTATTCACTTGTTTGACTGTACTTGTGACACCATGGATCTACAAGAAAATCAATTATGTGTTGTTAATTATCCTTATAATAATTACTGGCAGTAACTTAACCCCTTAAAATAAATTTAAATTTAATTTTGTCTCCTAAAACAGAACAGGCCCGAGAAATGATGAAAATGACATGTAACTCAAGCTTAACTTCAAAATTTGACAAACTTTTCCACTCCAACTATTTAGTCTATAGTGAAATAACTTGTAGATGCAATAATAGAAGTATAAACGAGCATTATTGGTAATGAAGTGGAGAGTGTGGTGGTGAAGGAGGAGGACGATTATCCTAACGGCTAATGGGAATTGAGTTTGAATCTCAACCCTCGATTTTAATTGCATCAATTTTGAATCTCAGCCTTCAGATCATTAAATAATATTTTGGGCAGTAAAATATGACCTTTTTGAAACTAGCACGTGCCTGAACAGTCAAGACACATTGACTATTAGTCGTAGGGGGTTAATGCAGTACAATTAATAATTGGAGAGAAATGCAAATAACCTTTTTTTAAAATCTAAATCGTATGCACTAAGGCATAAAGTTTAATCCTACAGCTAAAAATAATCATGTAATGCCAATATTTTATGGGTTGATATGTGTAATGCCAACAATACACGGGTGAGTATTGAATTAAAAAAACCATTTATGATTTGATTAATGTTGATATATAAGGAAATTTATAGAAAAAACAATAATGTAATAATAAAAATAAAATAAAAGTATTCAAAAACTAATGATAACTTCAGTCGCGGATGTTCTGTTGGTATATTGTCATTGATGTTAACAAGGTTTTTTTTTCTTTAAAGTACAATAGCTTTTGTTTTTCCAATTTATTAGGTAATGAGCCTATTAGAATGAGTCTCGCATTCAAAGTTCTCAATGATAAATCAAGAAGAATTTCAATCATAATTTAGTTAAAATAAGTATAAAGATTACATGTCATGCTTATAACACCCAAACTTTGTTTTAGCCTATTGTAATGACCAATTCCTGAATCCTAATAATGATGATTGTTATACATAGATCATGTCTCATAAATGAGTTTGTCTAGGCAGTCAGGCTTTAATTAAAGCTACTTTTTGCCAGGCGTGTGTTTTACACTTTTACCCATTCTCTTTAAATCACAACCATAAACATTATCTATAGAATGGGTAGAAGTGTAAAAAACTCAAAACCTAACTAAAAATGGCTATAAAGCCTGATTGCCTAAAATTGGAGCTCATAAATTTCATCAAATAACTTTTCAGAAATCATTATATGAAAGCCAACTATGTTCAATAATAAGAATAGATACACTTATAACGTTTGACATTATTTTGTAAGTTATTCAACGGTTGAAGTCCATGTATTAAAAGTTAGCCAATTATTATTTCGTTAAGCTATATACAGAGATTACATGTCGCAAGTAGCACTCAAACTTTGTTTTAGCCTATTGCAATTTGCATGCATAATCCTCAAAGTGGCCAATTGAAAACATTAATGTCATTTTATGGCGACGAAAGTGTTCGTTTTAGGTGACGACACTTTGTTGCTCATAATTTTTGCGACGAAGGCTTCAGTTTCGTTGTGTCAGATATTTTTAAGTGACAAATCAGTTCGTCTTTTTAGCTAATTAACTATTCTTTGTAAATGCGCATCGATAATAAATAGGTCATGGCGCGAAGTTCATTTTGAGCGACGAAATACGCTTCCTCGCAATACGATTCATCCTTAAAGGTTTTTTTTAGTGATGGTTGGTTTCATGATTATACAAGCTCAGTACAAATGGTGGTTATGTTTATGTTGTTGTTCGTGGTGATAAATGTTGTTTACTGTGGGTTGATTGATTTTATATATGAACGATATGTGAGCTAAAAAGGCTTGTCTATCTCCTCAATTGTACCTAAGGTAAAAAAAAAATGGGGACTGAGTGGATTTGAGCAGTTAAGTTGGAGACAATATCGATAAGACATGGAACACTTTTGACGTGGGCCTATCCCAGGTGGATCTTTATAGTGCTCAAGCTACGAGACTACACAAAAGTCAGCCTCTGATAGTAAAACCAATTTTATATCGATATTGTTCCCATCTTAGGCCTTTAGGTGTGAGGTTTTGACTCAAAAGGCATTGTTACTGATGCGTCTAGATATGTTCTTACTGATCTCGATGATATCCAACTTGCAAAAATGAGCAACGATTAGGCCCAAGACCACCGTTATGGCGGCTGAAGGCACTCTGATACTTAAGTCAGATGTCGGTTCAAGAAAGAGTGAAGACTATATGAAAAATTACAATGTGTATACTTGTGTATCTTTCTTCTACATTTCACCGACTTTTATAGAGAGTGTTCCCTCTCCAATTGTCTCTACAATCGAAGGCGTGATGGAGGGAGAAGATCTCGCATAAGATCTTACATGTGCATGACTGAGTACTTCGACACTTGATTTTGTTTAGGACCCAATATTTGATTGGGCTAGAGTTGATTTCATGCGAGTGGATTTCGGGCCTGTGAAACCTCTAAGATTTGTTATTCGGGCCTTATTGTTTTGCGCTAAGCCTAAGACCCGTGCCTCTGGGGCTAGCGTGTCTTGGCTTTGACACCTAACTTACGGGCTGAACAATAGTCTTGCCCATGGGTCTGCTTGGGACTTTGTTAAAGCCTTTTATGTGCTAAGGGTTAGCCCATGACACGTGTATGTCTGTGATTGACTGATTGTTTGATGTCCCATCAGCTACTTCCCTCAATTAATGGGGTAGCGCACAATTCCATTAATTCGATGAATGTGGATTGGTGCAATTGTACTTAGAACCGTCGCCCCTTATTCCCCGCGTAGTATTTGATGTTGACACGACTACTAGGTGATTTTCTTCTGCGAACCGTCATGTTTATATATAGTCAAGGCTTCATAGGGTCAAAGCAATGCCACGAGCGTTGTGCTGCTTGTTTATCAAAATGTGCCTTTCCAAATAATGTGTTTTGACTTCTACAAGGGATAAAGGAGGATCTCCATTGGTGGAGTCTCCGAACGTTCTGACATTTGTAGTGATGAGTCACGACAAGACCTGGTTTGAGTGAGCTTCCTATGGTTTCATGGGATCTCCGAATTTATTTTTATGTCACGAAGAAGTATAGACCCCCCCTTAGGAACCAAGCTTTTCTTCCATCTTCAGGTGCTCCCACGGTGATTTCCACCATTCAGGTTTGGGAGATAATATCCGCAGCCAACTTTGGGGTGGTTTTTCCACTGCTTTTTCTTTGGCTTTGCTAGTGATGCCCCCAGCCGAAAAGCAGACTGGCAGAGTCGGGCTCTAGTGTGCAGGGTTTGTGGCCTTTGGGGGGGGGCAACTATTCATCCACCAGACCTCCATTTTTTTAGGGATCACACCAGCAACCAACTTTGGGTCACTTTGCTTTCATTCCATCCTCTTCTAAATGCATATTGGTAGAGCAAAGCCTCGGCGTGTACCCAGTGGATCCTTACTTGCTTATTGTTTTTTTTATTAATTAGAACCTCCAGTGGCGAGGGGGCAAGCTATGGATGTCAGATCTTTATTACTTGAAAAATCTTGTACACATTTGGGGGTACATTACGACTTTACCCGAAAGAAAAAGAAACAAAAGGCCATAACTACTAAAAACCAGGAAAATTCTAACAAACAAGCGACCTAAAAACCAATTAAACTTGAGAGAACTCAGCTAGCAAACCAGAAACAACTTGAGCAACATTCCAAAAGTAGCTTGAGCAGCTTGGAGAAAACTTTAACACTCTACATCTAACATTAACAGATTGCAAATTGCAAATTGAAAAGTGCAAAACTTGCAACTTACAAAAAATCAGGTAGCAAAATAGTGCAAAACAGGCAGCAATAATGCAGAGTACTCTGTGAAAACAAAGCACTCTTTGAACAATCCAGAGACATCACGCAATGCACCGAAATGTGCAGCCCTGAATTCACTGTTTCAGCAGGGTTTCAGCCCTGTCTCTGCTACCACAGTCTCGCAAGATCGCCAAAACGAGGCAAGAAAACAGCAAGAGCGCACCTAAACACTGGAATAGAAAGCAGATTGCATACTTTGTCCCAGCTATAACACCTCCACTATCAACAGTCACTCCAGCCATTGCAGAGCACGCCACTGCAGTCCCCATTCCTTCGCAGTAAATCACATCCCCGAGCGATACAGCCTAGATTCACATGTTCATTTAGCATCCGTGCGTCTTAAATATGCCGTCTTCTTCTTATCAAGAATAATTAAGGATTTTATTCGTTTAGGCAACGAGTCCCAGAATAATCCTTGTCAATTGTTCCACTTGCGCCCGTCTAGTCAAAGCATTTTGCCACTGAATTAGTTTCCCTGTACACTTGTATACAATACCACGTCATGCCTTACTCATGTCTCTAATTTCCCCCCACCAGCTACTAAGAGACCAGGGAATACTAGCTTCATTTAATATCCACTGTTTGACCAATCTAGAATCCGTTTGGATCACACAACTTCGCAATCCTAGATCAATACAAAGTCTCAAACCTTCAAGTAAGGCCCTCATCTCAGCGGAGTTATTTGAGCCTTCACCAAAAATACATTGTCTAGCAGCTACAAATTTACCCTCGGCATTTCTAATAACCACACCTCCAGTAGTGTTATTTTCCATACACGAGCCATCAAATTTAGCGCATACCATCCTGTAGGAGGGAAAGCCCAATAAAGCACTCGAGGAGGAGATACTGTAACAATATTTTCCTGTATGTCCAACCTACTGAGCAAAGCCCCGTTATGATCCTTAATTTTAGGAATAAAGAATTTGGCCACACATTTAATCCAGAAATGAACTTTAATAATCACATAGCTTGACGAAAACTCCTTTCCTTCAAATACTTGTATTACTTCAAATACTTTAATAATCACACACATTTAATCCAGCTTATTGCTTTGCACCTAGCTCAAATATTTGTAGTATGTAATCCTTTGAACTAGCCAGTTGGTCAAGCTTTGTACTTTTTGATGATCAATAAAGTTCGTTTTTTCTGAATTCACTTTCTTATATACTCTGAATGATTGTGAATCATATAGGCCGGTGCAAATAAATCTTTTGGACTATCGAAAAAGATGAGACAGTTTTAACTTTGAGTATGAAATGGGCTTACCTGTCTCAGAAGGAGACATGTGTGGTCCTGATTCAGCCTATGTATTCCCTTGGCGAAGTAGCATGATTCGCCAATGATAGCGAAGTTATTGAAGAATGATCTTTATGTAGGCCAGTCGTATCATGCAGGTTGCCCGCTTTCTAAGTAGGTGCTGGCATGTTGAAATACTGCTACTTAGCTCTGTAGAAAAGTGGAGTGACAGTGAGATAATTTTTTTAGGACTAGATTATGAACCATACTCTAACTTATTGTTTAGTTGAGTCTTGGTGGTCAGGATATTGCCTTGGCCTGTATGGACTGGAGCAAATAAATGCGTCGAGTCATTTGAGAACTTGACTCGTTAGCAAGTGTGTTGCCTTAGTTTCTGAGAAGGACTATGCCATTTTTAGAGTGGTGAGTTGGATTGAGAAAGACGAAATTCTTTTTTTAAATGAAATTTTTTTTAATGCTTGGTGGTGGAGGTGGAGAAGGATAAGGAAGGGGGCGATTGGATTGAAGAAGATGAAATATTTATATATTTTTTTAAAGTAGGATTTTTCTTAAAATATGGTTGTTGTTTTGGTTGGACCTTTAGTAGTTCTTCAAGATACAAACATTCAATCTTAGTCTTTAATCTTTCAAGAGTATTTTGTGATCAAAATTTGTACACTTTTAAAAAAGCTCATATTCGAATAAATAATTGAGGGGGTAAGCGCAATTAACCCAATATATAATGGGTAATTTGCAACTTGCCCCTATTATACATATTTAATTAAAAAGTAGACCATTCATTAATCACTATTACAATTACCCTCTTGACTAGCAGACAACGCCCACTGACCTAGAGTTTTCAAAGTATATTACCAAAATGCCCCTCAAAAATAAAAAAACTTAACTTTAATGCTTCGTATTTTTAACATCTCACCACAAGAAAAATCCTAAGGACCAAATGAAATTATAATCGTATTTTGAGAAAATTCAACAATTGATTTAAAAATTTTGAATTTTAAACAACTCGTCTCAAGGTAAATCTAACGATCCAAATTTAATCACACACATATCGAGGTAAATCAAACTATCCAGATTTAATCACATGTCTCGAGGTGAATCTACTATGTTTTATCACACGCATCTCGAGGTAATTTAATAGATATATTTAATCGTGCATGCACCTCGATGTAAATCTAACGATTCAGCTTTAATCACACATATCTCGAAGTAAATCTAACTATCCAGATTTATTCTAGGGTTGAAAACCGAATCGACTTTGGTCGGTTTCAAAATTTTCAAATCGAAACCAAACCGACCATTAAGAAAATTGAACTAATTTTAATTTATGTAAACCGTAATCGAACCAGACCGACTAAAACCAAAATAAAACCGAACCGACGACTATTTTAAACATAGTATAATATTTGTATGTAAAGTATATAATTTTATTATATATACCGGTCGATTCGGTTTTGCCGGTTAAATCACTTACAAACCGAAAATCTAACCGAACTAAACTAATCGGTTCAGTTGGCTTAATCGATTTTTTGTTCAACCCTAATTTAATTAGACACATCTTGAGGTAAATCTAAGTCTAGATTTAATCACACACATCTCGAGGACATCTAACAGTCATATTTAATTGTGCGCGTGCCTCGAGGTAAACTAACTATTTAGATTTAGTCGCATACATCGAGGTAAATTCAACTGTCCATATTTAATAATATACACATCTCGAGAAAAAAATTGATGGTTATTATTCCTCCTCATTCCTCGTTTCCCTTCTTAATCGCACTCGCATCTTGATAAATAAGCCGTTTCAAATTTAATCGTGCACACATTTGAAGGACAATCTAACGACAAATTTTTTTTCACTTCTTAATCATCCTCGTTCCCGTTCTTCCTCCTTTGGTTCAGCCGTAAGATTTTCCTCTAGATGCGTGCATAATTAAATTTGAATTGTTACATTTTTTTGAGATGTGTGCATGATTAAATTTACCTCGAGATTTTCAAATCGAAACCGAACCGACCATTAACAAAATCGAACTAATTTTAATTTATGCAAACCTTAATCGAACCAGACCGACTAAAACCAAAATAAAACCGAACCGACGACTATTTAAAACATATTATAATATTTTTATGTAAAGTAAATAATTTTTATTATATATATCCTGTAGATTCGGTTTTGCCGGTTAAACCACTTACAAACCGAAAATCGAACCAAACTTAAACCGAACCAATCGGTTCCGTTGGTTTAATCATTTTTTTGTTCAACCCTAATTTAATCAGACACATCTTGACGTAAATCTAAGTCTAGATTTAATGACACACATCTCGAGGTACATCTAATGGTCAAATTTAATGATGCACATGCCTCGAGGTAAATCTACTATTCAGATTTAGTCACATACATCGAGGTCAATTCAACGGTCCATATTTAATAACATACACATCTCGAGAAAAAAATTGATGGTTATTATTCCTCCTCATTCCTCGTTTCCCTTCTTAATCGCACTCACATCTTGATAAATCAGCCGTTTCAAATTTAATCGTGCACACATCTGAAGGACAATCTAACAACAAATTTCTTTTTCACTTCTTAATCATCATCGTTCCCGTTCTTCCTCCTCTGGTTCAGCCATCAGATTTTCCTCTAGATGCGTGCATAATTAAATTTGAATTGCATTTTTCTTGAGATGTGTGCATGATTAAATTTACCTCGAGATGTGTGCACAATTAAATTAAACCGTCTGACTTTCCTCGAAATGTGAGCACAAATAAATTTTGGACTATCAGATTTCTCCTGAGATGCGTGCATGATTAAATTTGAACGGTTAGATTTATCTCAATATGCGAGTACAATTAATTTGAACTGTTAGATTTACCTTGAGATCCAATCATAATTAAATTTAGACCATCGGTTTTTCTCGAGATGAAAACATGATAAAATTTTTGAATGCCTAATTTTCTCGAGATACGTGCATGATTAAATTTAAGTGATTAGGCTTACCTCGAGGTGTGTGTACAAATAATTTGAACCATTAAATTTACCTCGAATTGTGTGCATAATTTAATCTAAAATGTTAGATATTCCTCGAGATGCATTCACATTAAACTTGGACTGATTAATTTAGACCGTTGGATTTCCTTCGAGATGTGGGTACGATTAAATTTTGAATCGTTAGATTTACATCGAGATGAGCTATTTGAGATATAAAATCTGGATCGTTGGATTAAATCAGGTCCTTTGGATTTTTCTCGAGATGCACTATTTGAAATTTAAAATTTCCTTGAGATAAGTTACGTAACATTAAATCTGGACGTTGGATTTTCCTCGAGACGAGCTGTTTGAGATATAAAATTGTAAATCAACAGTTGGATTTTTCTCGAGATACGATTAAGATTTCAGTTCGCCCTTAGAATTTTCCTCGAGATGAAATGTTCGAGATACGAAAGATAAAATCTTAGCTTTTGATTTCTCAGGGGCATTTTGTTTTTAACTTGAAAAACTGATGGTCAATGGACATTGACCGCTAGTCAAGGTGAGTAATTGTAATAGTGATTAATGATGAGTCTACTTATTAATTAGCTATATATAATAGGGCCAAGTTACAAATTACCCATATATAATTAAGGGTGGGCATCCCATCTAGCGATCCCAATCCCGATCTAGAATAGGATGGGATGATATGAAGATTTTCAATCCCGCCAATTCCGTACCGTCCCGTACTGATTTTGTAATATTTATTATTAATAATTTTAATATTTATTTTAGAATTGCAATTGTTTGGATGTCCATAAAAGTTTGAGCATAATTTTACAGGCTGTGTATTATTGTGTTACAGAATGAAGTTTATTACGAAAATTCTAAAATGCACTGGTTTTTTACTTGGGATTTAGCCTGGATGGTGCCAAGCACGTGCACCATCCCGCGCATGCCATTCACGTGCCTTTAAAGTGGACAAAAAAAAAGAGAAACCAATCGAGCATTTGTTCTTCGACAAAGAAACCATAAACCCTAGATCCAATTTCTAGATCCAATCGGCTTAGAAACCCTAAATCCAATCGGCTCGCAAGTAAACGGGTACACGACTGCGAGATCATCCTGCGACCAATCGGCTTCAGCAAGATCATCCTACGACAGCGAGATACTGCGACACCTCAAAACCAGAAATTACACCCTGCTTCGGGGGATTACACTCTGCCTACTGCTTCGGGTTAGGAATCTTCGCAAGCGAGGTATAATGAAATTTTTTTGTGTTGAAGACATCGTTTTCTGTTTAGTTTAGTTTTGGAATTTGGGTTTTGTTTAGTTTCTATGTTTGGGATTGTTAAGTGAATTTTCAGTCTGAGTTTTAGTTTTCTTCTTCCTCATCTGGTGATTGTACGTTTCTTGTCTTGAAATTGCACTGTAAGCAACCCATTCACGATTGAAATTGCACTGAAATTAGCATGAAACAGTGTTGAGGACAACCTCAGCACGATTACTTTCTTTTGTTTTTCTGTAAATGGTAACTGAAACAGTGTTGAGGACAACCTCATTTGCTATTTCAAATTTGTTAGCAATATGAGGTCAACCTCAATTTCTAAATGCTAATTCAATTTTTTGTTGTTAGCAATATGAGGTTGTTTCAGTGTTAGCAACCTCAATTTCTGAATGCTATTTCAATTTTTTGTTGTTTCTAATGCAATTTATTTGTTGTTTCTAATGCAATTTTTGTTGTTGTTTCTAATGCAATTTCTGAATGCTATGAGGTTGAACACTATAAAAACTAACATTTCAGGTTGAACACTATAAATGCTGTGAGGTTGGCAATTTATTTCAGGTTGAACACTATTTTTTGTATTAGAAATTGCATTAGAGGACAAGAACACTATAAAATGTATTTTATCTGAAATGTATTCTTGTCCACTATAAAATTGGATAAGAATACCCGTATAACAGTGTTGAGGACAACCTCATAGCATTCATAGTGTTGCATTTTTTATAGTGTTGCACATTTCAGGTTGAACACTATAAATGCTATGAGGTTGGCAATTTATTTCAGGTTGTCCACTATTTTTTTGTATTAGAAATTTTAGTATGAGGTTGTTTCTAATGCAATTTCTGAAATGTATCTCAGTGTTTTTTATGAAATGTATTTTTTTTTTGTTGTTTCTAATGCAATTTATTTTTATGTATTCTTGCCTGTGTCACCCCAACTAACATCTGTTACTTTGCCAACGCAGGAATGGCATACCTAGCTTATGTTGTTTATCGTGGGCATGTTCCTGACATTTATGTTACTTGGTCAAGTTGCGCACTATAAGTAAACGGGTACACGGATGCTGTCTACAAGGGTTTCAATTCAATTGAAGAAGCGGTTGAAGATTATGAAATGTGGAAGGAGCAGGAGCCGAGAAGAGAAAGAGAACAAGCGTCGAGAAGAGAGCACAAATCAAGAACAAGAACAAGAGAGTCAAGAACAAACGACACTGAAGAGGTGGTGGACCAACCCAATAATGCTCCCGAGGGTCGTCACAATCAAGCTCATGAAAATCAAGTCAACGATACTTGGGCTTTTACTAAGGACCTAATCAACAGTATATTAGTAGTAGTTTTATTAATTCTTGTACTTTTGTTTTTTAAGATCTTGAATAGTATGTGAGATGTAAATGAATCTGTTTTGGATGGTAATTGAATTTTAAGATCTTGGATGATATATTATTCTGTTTTGTTATTTCTATGGTGTGTTGCTATTGTATGTTGTTTTCAATGTTGTTGTTGCTATGTTGTTGCATAAAAAAACAGTGTTGCTATGTTTCTATGGTGGTGCTATGGTGTTGAAAAATCAGAGAAACAGATATGGTGTTGAAATGATCTTGCAAGTTCCTGCAAGTTCATTCATGTCTATGGTGCTATGTTCTTATGTTGAAACAGATATGGTGCTATGTTCTTATGTTGAAAAATGAGGAAATGTTGTTGAAATGATAAGAGAAAACAGTGGAAATGATCAGAGAAAACAGATCAGAGAAATGTTGCTTATGTTCCTGCAGTTGAAATGATCAGGGAAAACAGAGACAGAACTGAGAAATTTTTTGAGATTTCTGATAAAACAGAAAGTTTTTCAGGGTGTTGAAACAGATATGGTTGCTATGTTCCTGATAAAATTCTGCAAGTTGCTTATGTTGTTAAAATTCTGATAAGAAATAGATCAGAGTTCCTGCAAATTTTTGATCAGATTTGCTATGGTGTTGAAAAATTCTGACACTATTTCCTGATAAAACACTAAGATTTCTGATAACATTTTATGATAAAATTTCTGATGAAAACACTGATGAAAATTTCTGGAATTCTAAAAAACAGAGATACTGGACAGATGAAGATTAGCATGAAAAGTGGAAAAATTTTCTGAAAAAACACTGATAAAAACACTGAGATACTAAAACTTTCTGAAAAAGCACTGATAAACACTGATAAAAACACTGATCAATTTCTGATAAATGCCTGAAAATCTATTTGAACACTGATAAATGCCTGAAAATTAGCATGAACACTGAAACACTGATGAAAATGCCCGAAATTTATCATGAACATTACTAAATTTCTGACAATGAACACTGACAGTAAATTTCTGAAAATTGATGAAGATGCTTTCTAAGAGTTTACACTGGAAAAACTGAAAAACACTGGAAATTACATACCAAATTATATGAGTTTACACCCTGAAAAACTGAAATTACACCCTGAAAACCCGACATTACACCCTGAAACACTGAAAATTACAATTTCTGAAAATTGTGGTGTAGGCAGCTTGAAATTTTTTCTCAAATTCGTACGGAGTAATGCAAGGAAGCCAACGGTTAAAGGATTTAAAGTCTTCTTTAGCTTCTTTTTGAACCTTACTTCGTGGTGCATTCTCATATTGTTCTACAAATTGCTTTAGAGTGGTCTTTGAATTTACATAACCATCGAAGAAAGCATTCATAGTTTCACTCCTTTGTGTTGAAGACATTCCTGCCCAAAAAGTATTCCTCTGAAATGTTGGTACCCAACGAATTCTTTCATTGTATAATCCACTCAACCAATCATTATTTTGAAGGTTAAATTTCTCAATGAACCCATACCAATATTCTTTAAACTCTTCATGAGACAGGGAATCATAAACTGTTCGTTGCATTGCAAACTTTATAGCCTCATATTGATTGCAACCCGACACTTTTTCAGGCAACTTTTTCATAATATGCCATAGGCACCATCTATGGCGTGTGTTGGGAAACACAATTTCGATGACTCTCTTCATTGCTCTATCCTGATCAGTGATTATAGCATCTGGAGCACGATCATTCATACACACGAGTCAAGATTTGAAAAGCCAAACAAATTCTTCTACTGTCTCACTACAGATCAATCCACATCCAAGAAGTATTGACTGACCATGATGATTCACCCCAACAAAAGGAGCAAATGGCATTTCGTACTTATTAGTTAAGTACGTAGTGTCAAAAGTAATAGCATCACCAAACTCCTTGTAAGCTGCTCTACTCCATGCGTCAGCTGAAAATACATTTCTTAACCTCCTTGTTTCATCCAAATCCATCAAATAGAAAAATTAAGCATTGTTGGTTTGCATCTTTTGAAAGTAGTTATGAAGTGCCGACGCATCCCCCTCACCAAGTCTCAACTGCCTTATTTTATGCAGATAGTTGTAACAATCTTTTTGGGAAAATGTCATATTATCATTCCCACCAGCTTCAACCACACACGAAGTAAAACTCTTATTTGGCCTAATGCTCGCCCTATCATTATATTCAAGTCTCTTCTTCACATATTGGCTCATAACTCGATTTTTAGAATAATATCTCGATTTTCTAGTGCTCAAATCATGATTGTGATCATCATTTACTATTGTCACTTTCACTATTCCATCAGGGCGTATACGACCTCTAATCTTAGCCTTACAACCACATCTACCCATGGGACGCAATTTTATAACACTTTCTGCTTTACTTTTTGAAATCCCAGTCCGACCACATGCAAGAATAACATATCTAGAATTTCCATCCACATCTTTTTCAGTCGCCCTTACTCTCACTGGAAATCCTTTTTATTACCATAATCATGATAATACGACTGAAACTCTTCAATATTGTTAAATTTCATCCCTATGCAAGGCTCTTTTATCTTATCTAAAAATTCTTCATTTTCCATACATTCATTATTCCATGAAAATATGAAAAATTCAACACAAGCAAAACCCCATTAAATCTCTGTCACGTATGCTGGACAATTATTTTTTAGAAACTATATGACCTAACACAACTCTAGAATTCAATCAAGAGACAACAACTTCAGGAAACCACATGCTTGCTATATTATATGTTGTGCTAACATTCATTCAACCAAAAGGGTTTAAGTTTAATGCTATACTACTATACTGAAGTTAACAATTATATATATATATATAGGCTAACAATACAATTGCTAATCATACAACACCCAGGAAAGCTTAAAATGTTACTAGGCTAACAATCACAAATTTCCAAATTAGCTAATTATTTTGGATTTTAATATAAATACAGTTGCTAATCATTGAGGTTAAAAGACATTTTTACATTAGCATCCAAACTGGTTGTTTTACATCATTTTCATTTTATTTCCAAGCTACTTATCGTTTTTTATTTAACTTTACATTTTATTTTTCGATTTTAAAGATCTATTTCCTTCCTATTTGTCGACTAGGGATAGCATTTCAAAATCAAAAGGAGAGAAAGAAATGGAGAAAAATACCTTTGTGTTGTGTTCTTCTTGGATTGGATTGGATTGATTACACAAACAGATCTAACAGATCTAGGGTTTTGTTGAAGAAGGTTTGCTAGAGAAATTTTCTTCTCTGTCGATTTGGCTTCTGAGGCTGCTTCACAGATCAGTCAGTGACTCAGTTTACTGAGAATACAAAAATAATTTGAATGATTAATTGTTGATTGTAATTCTTTTGTTCGAAAAACAGAATCTGTATACAAAATCTGCACATTGTATAAATATTGTTCAGCTTGTTGAATATAACCTGAACTCCTCTAACAATGAGGAAGCAAACTTTTGAAGTTGTACATCAAAGACAGACTGAATTTATTTGTTTGAATCATATTAAATTTCATTGGATGAAAAGAAGTAAGTACACAAGTTGTGAGATATTAATACGAAGCAATGAAGGTCGCCTATTACTTGGGTTTGGCTTTGCTTCAATCCCATAAGCACCACCCTTTTGAATTGTCCATGCCGTAGTTTGAACTATTTTTGAGGTTTTGATCCTGGAAGAGTGAAGATCTCAAAAGTCGTCCAAAGCCGAAGGGTATGAGGTTGTATATCACTCTACTTCTCATGCTGCCATTCGCTCTCCTTCTCACGCTGCCAAGAATAATTGGTTCAATGATCAATGCCCACAAGGTTCAAAAGCGTGGGCTGATAAGAAGAGCAATCGCAATTGCAACTGGAATCACCAATTGCTATGGCTTTCAAACCTGTGTTTGTATCTAAATTAAATGGGGTCGTCCATTGATTGGATATTGTGCAATTGTACATTGGCAATTATCCAAGAAGATAATGAATATTTCCTTCGGCTGATAAAAAGATAAAGAAATGTTCTGGTTCTTGATTATGCACAATTAACATACTACTTCCAATCCTGGAACCAAAAATCAAAATGCACTTTAAAAATCTGAATAATAAACAAGTAAGGGAGATAGAATTGCCTGATATAGTATTATGAATTGCTAAAAGTACACAAAGTAATGAACAAAAATAGTTTTCATGGCTATAAGCAAATATATGACAGTGAGATAGCCTTCCTCCATTGCTCCATCTTTAAAGGTTTTGTTACAACTGCTTAATATGGAGGTTACAACAAACATCCATTTCTTATTTTACTTCTACTGAAACAAGTTCATCAGAAAACTAAGCCAAAAAAAGGCCTAGGAGGTGGTGGTGGGTTTCTGAATGACAAAGGCCGTGCACTGGATTTAGTGTTGATTGTCGAACACCAAACAACGGATATAAGCATAAAGCATTGGGGTACATGTCCAACCTGCAGTGAAAATTCATACAAAGATGTGAATGAGTTTGCTTATTCCAACAAATCTTTATATACTTCCATGTGCAAATGATCATACCTCATCAAGTTCAAGACAGGGAATCCATCCTTTAGAAAGCATGTAATCTATCTCATTGGCAATCAAATCCTCGGAGAGCGGTGGCAACAAGGCATTCATCGGGTAGTATCTGCCAAAACATATGAAAACATATTAAAACTTGACAACAAGCATCTCTGAAAGCCTACCAGTATATCACATTTCATGGCAACCAAGCTCACCAATCCTGCTGTTGGAGCTTAGAAGCAGCACTCTTGTTTATTTATTTTTAGTCAAGTGAAGAGAAAACTGAATGATAGTTCAAATGATTATGGATCCAAAATTTCCCATTCGGTATTTGAAGCAGTATCCTCTGCAACTACCTTCTATGAGCACCATCCAAACCAAGAATTTCCATCTCCCCCCCTCTCCACACACACACACAAAAGTCAGACAAGTAGATGACCACATTGAACACATGAAATTCAAAGAAAGTGCCACTTTAATTACTTAGCTATCATAGAAATATCAAACAATCAGAATGCAATTTGTTTTGCAACATATTTGGTAGTGAAGATACGTTACAAGAAAACTTACTAGTTATCATGCCTGCCCACCAAAGTGGCTCATATAAATAAATATAACCTCCACTTCCTGCAAGATGAGAGGCAACATTGAGTCAACTCCAGGGTGATTATCTAATAGATAGTGATAGTACCAAGGATATACAATGCATGAAATACAAGCAATAAATTCAAGGCAAACATTCAAATGGGTATGGCTAGGTATGTTGAGCTGAGTAAATCATCTAATCATCAAACTTTCTGCTACGCAAGCATTAGCAGCAAACTCTCCAGATCTCTCTTAGATCATAATATAAACATCCAAAACTAACGGAACTTCAAAAATGTAGTAGTAGCACAAGTTCAGAAAGCCAAATTTAAAACATACATACAATCCCTATAACAATGCCAAATCAAACTAACTAACTAGAATGCAATCTCACTGACTGAGAGGAAATACAACAACTTAACATATTCCCAAATTATTGAATCATAATATATTAATTAATGCAGATTTCTTAAATCAGTTCTATACTAAAGACAGAGCATACAAAAACCTTAATATTCTTAAAATTGAGGCGAACCAAGGATCAAAAGTTTTCCATTTTTATGTTTTGAGACAAGGCAGAACATCCATTAGCAAGAAAGAGACGAAATGCAGTGGAGATGCAAGGGAATCACCAACAAGAGCCCCAAAATTTTGAAGAGCTCAACAAGAGCTTGAACTCTAAACAAAACAACCCCCAAAAAATTCACATTTTGAAGCGATAACACAGGCCATTAAATCGAAAAGAAACCCTAGATCTAAAATAAGAAACCTTAGATCTAGAAATGAAGGGGAGAGTTACCTTGGGACGAGAGTGAGCTTCTTCTCTTCTCCTTCTTCTTCTCTGGCCTACGACAGGGACTTCTTCTCTTCTCCTTCTTCTTCTCTGGCTTCGTTTGAGTCGATGATGGAGAGGGAGAACTTCGTTGGGGGAGAGAGTGTCGAGATGGAAAATGGGGAGAGGGAGAGGGACTGTATGATTTTGAGAATGAAAATGGGGAGAGGGAGAGGTCTCAGGTCTAAGCTTGAGAATGAGTCCCTCCTGCTTCTCCCCAAATTTTCGTATGATTTTAAGAATGAAAATGGGGAGAAGGAGAGGTCTCAGGTCTGAGCTTGAGAATGAGTCCCTCCTGCTTCTCCCCAAATTTTCAATTTTTCGCAATTTTTTTTTTTTTTTTTTACAAACCACGTGCGCTCCACCCTCCCTCGCCCAAAACCTTGACATCTAGAATTGCTCATATAAATATCAGAAATTCTAAATGTCGAGGCTTTGGGCGAGGAAAACAGCGAGGGAAATGAGGTGGACGGGGTGGAAACCGTCCATCCTCCTCGGGATGTGAGCGTTGACTTTTCACGCGCACATCTCGAGGAGAGTGGACGGTTTCCACCCCGTCCACCTCATTTCCCTCGTTGTTTTCCTCGCCCAAAACCTCGACAGCTAGCAAAGCTCTATAAATATACCTAACAAAGCCATCTCTTTCGACTCGAAAGCCTCCCGTCTCGAACCTCTCTGTGAATTAATCGTTTCGTTCGTTCGTTTGAGATGGCTGGTAGAGGAAAAGCAATAGGTTCAGGAGCCTCGAAGAAGGCCACATCGAGGAGCAGCAAGGCCGGTCTCCAGTTCCCTGTCGGTAGAGTCGCTAGGTTCCTCAAAGAAGGCAAGTACGCAGAGCGAGTTGGTGCCGGTGCCCCTGTCTATCTCGCTGCCGTTCTTGAGTATTTGGCCGCGGAGGTGCCTTTTCTGATCTGGGCTCTTTTGATTTTTGCGTTTTTACGTAGTTTTTGGATCTTGTTTCAAAAGGGGTTGATTTTTTTACCCTAATTTGGGTACTTTTGGTTTTGTCGATATGATTTGAATCTGGGGTTCGTTTGTTTTGGTTCAATTTTGTATCATAAGATTGGGAAGGTTAAACATGCTTTGATTTTGATTGGGTTTTCGATTTGCGTTTTGTGCTCTGCTTTTTTTTTTTATCATCTTAAACGAAATTGAATCAAGTTTAGGTTTAATTTTTGTGTTTGGTTACATGAGGTTGATTATTTTGGTTTAATTTCATAAAACTGAATTTAATTGACAATGGGGTTTGATTTGATTGCTTAAATCTCTTGTTTTGGGAATTTTATGTGAAACAGAGTTGAACAAATGTGTCCTAATTTGGGGGTTTCTTGTTCACAGGTGTTAGAGTTAGCTGGAAACGCCGCTAGAGATAACAAGAAGAGCAGAATAGTGCCACGCCACATTCAATTGGCAGTGAGGAATGACGAGGAATTGAGCAAGTTGTTGGGTACCGTGACCATTGCCAATGGAGGTGTGATGCCCAACATCCACAACCTCTTGTTGCCGAAGAAGACTGGT
>QNQO01011361.1:0-17343 GCA_003290165.1 Berberis thunbergii | reverse complement strand
TGTGGAATTGATTGCTTTTGTTGTTTGTAGTTATGTGAATGTGATTGAATTTTATTGAGAATTCAGGTGGAAGTTGAGTAAGTAATTGAAATTTCTTTTGATAGAGCATAGTGAAGTGGGTAGAAAAAGACTGTGATAGTTTCCGTATATGTTTGAGATTGAATTTGAATCATACATCATTAGAAAGCTAGTTGTCTCGACCTTCCAACGATATATAGATTGTAGTTTTTTGGTTAAGATATGTGGGTTTTACGATTGAACAAAGTGTGCATGTAAAATCTTTAATGTACTGTAAATCTATTGTTTGTTTGGAGAAGATGATGAATATGGTAAAGAAAAGGGTGACACTTCCCATACCACGAGCTTTTCAACGGTTTATAGTTTGTAAATTAGGCTGTGAAATGAGGTTTTTGTAGTGACTTGAAGTTGGTCGGTTGCAAACTGAATTCGATGAAATTCCTGCTCCGAACTAATTACAAGAGTTAACCTGAGTTTTGACCGAGTCTAAAAGATAGATCATAGCTCTGATTTTGATGAGGTTTCACGTTGGAATCATCATCTTAAGATCTATTTAAGTAAAGTATAATTTCTGAATTAAGACAAATATATTTTTACCCTTTACTCCTTTATGCATCGATGTGTGTGTTCTCGCTATATGATGTGTTTTGAAATATGCAGGTTGTGGTTTTATAGTGATTTTTGACTGTTAATGGTTGGGAATGTATGTTAATGCATCACAATGAATTTGGATATTTGTATTGTTATGCATATTGATTGTTAATGCATTGTGAAGAATTTGGATATTTGAATTGTTATACAAATTGTTTTGTCAATGAGTGCTTGATTGCCGTATTGCTATAGAACATTTTGCTATGAAATGATATGGTTCTCTAAAAGTATGGGTGGATACTATTGTGAATTTATTTATTAATGTGAAAGAATTTTGAGATATCACAATGAGTAATACAGATAACGTTGAGTTCTTAAAGTTTAATCACCTTGAATTGTATCATTTAGAACTAACACACCTCTTATTGTTTATGATTTTCCCTCTTCTAAGAGAAACTAAGTAACCTTTAGGTTGGGTCTTACGAATGTGGGACATCCAGTTTCTTATAGAAAATTAAAGTAACATCGATAGTCTTGTGGAAAGGAGGTGGGTTTTATGCCTAGAATAGACTTGATTATTTATCTGTAAAAATGTGACGTGACTTAGCGCATTAATAGCTCAAGAGTGATTTTTATGTTACTTGTATAGTGAGGAGTATTCGGTGATGTATGTTCATATGTGATGTGTCCCCACTTAGACATGAATGATGGAGAAGTTCTCCTTTATATGAGAATGGATACGGGCATGTATGTTCAGTACGGAGGTGGTTCGAATATGGTATAGTTTAAGTGATCAATTCTCTAAAAATGAATAATTTGTTTAAGACAAGTAAGATGTCCTCATAACTGTTTTAATTGATGAAATTCTAATCTATTGAGGTACTCCATCTATTCATTTGTTTTCTAACCATTTAGTGCGGATGACAAGTCTACTAATTTTTTGCAGCTCAGACTTGTCATAGCTAACCTTTACAGCATAAGTATAGTTACAATAAATATTTACTTTAAGAACGTATAGAATAATACGATTGACTCGTTGAGGAATTGTCTTTGAGTTGTTTTCTTACATGACACTTTTGTCTCGTTAAGAAACTACATGTCTTTGGGGTGTTATTTTATTATGTATGTAATTTTATATCATAGCATAAAACTTATTTTTATTTAGAGTTTGAGATTACTCATACCAACTAAATTGCTTACCCAAGTGAGCTTCTTGGGTACATTCCTTTGGAAATGTAACCGATTAACCTTGTTTTCATGTTTAGAGTTTTGGGCCGCATGGTTGGAGGTTTATTTTATGGGGCGGTAGTCTCCAAAGAGATTCCTGGTTATAGTCTTTTTTACTTCAACTTTGTAATAAAGGTTACAGTCCTTGTTAAGTTTGTTTTCCGTTGCTGCTGAATTTTAATGTCTCAAATTTGGGTAAACAATAATCCTATATACGTGAATATAAGATTTCATTTTCTCGAACAGCGGGGCGTGACAACTCTTTCCTGAGCTAAGACCTTTTAAGGTTAAGATGCTATAGATTTTCGTTTTTGAATCCTACAGGTCATGAAAGTTTCTATTAGTTCTGACGTCTGAGTGAGTACACAAATATCTATCATAATTTTCTTGTGGTCTTAGAAAATGGTGTTTAAAAACAATGCTTCTATGACCATTCAATTAAGGATTTTTTACTGTTTATGAGCATTATCTTTGTAGAGATTTAGATATTGGGTTGTTTTATGGCTAGAAAAAGTGAAAGATGATGTGTTCTTTTTTAACTTTTGGGTTGTTAAATTCCTTGTTGCTTCATTTTCTTTTCCCATTGGAAAGATTACTGAGAATCCAATAATGCTTTGGTGGAGGTCTCTGTTGCAGCATTTGTGTACAAATGACAATGTACTCATGGATGATATAATAGTTGAATATAGTTTGTATTTATTTCATTTAAAATTCATTAGTGAAGCGACTTGCTGATTTGTTAGATAAATTACTGTTAAACTAGCAAAGTTATAATTGTTAGATAACTATGATGTTGATATGTGGTTATCTATGAACAGGATGATGAGCAAGACAGTAACCATCCACTCAGCGTAGATGATATTGAAGGCAACTCCAATGCTGATACCTAACATGAGCATTGGCTATACAAGCAACTAGTTCGTAGTCTATAATTGGTAAAGTCTAGTTTTGGATGCCGGAGTCTCAGATTGTAGTAGACAGTAGATGCTGCAGCACCCATTATCATACTTGCATAAATAAATTATAGACATGGGTAATTAGAATCAATGTTCAACTTCCAGTTTGCTTTACACAAAATTTGCTGAAAACAAAAATTTCATTGTTCTTGCATTTCGTTTTACTGGCCAATTGTAGGTTTCCAAACCATTGATTATTTTGGTTATATGCTTTTATTGTTGTATAAAAAATTGATCTCAGATTGTTACTGTTTTATTTGAAACATTTTCTTTGGGTTTCGAAAGAAAAAAAAAAACATAATTAGCTAATATCATTCCATTATTCCGTTATCAATGTTTGCTCACAGTTGCCATGGTTTCCTTGAATGGTTTTTAAGGCTTGAAAATCAAAACTTGTTTATCTTCTTTGTGTGGCCTTGCTAGGAAGCTTTATTAGAGGTTCTGTTGTGGAGCAAATGAAGTCAATTCTCTAAATTTTTGGGTCAAGTTTTAGATGGTAATTGACATAATTGATTAAACCATACATGCATGATTAAGCGCACATGAACATGTATTGCATATTTTCATTGCAATTGACATAATGCAGAACGGATGTAGGTTACCAGGGAAGGCATTTGCGAGGAAACGTGTGTGGCTTACTGGTGAATCTCACCTACAATTAATGCGTATTGGGATAAAAATACTATGGAACACAAACACATGAGCTATGTTTTGCAGCTAGCATTGCATGGCCCTTATTGATTGAATCAAGATCAAAACCACACCATAAGACAATTACAAGCTTCGGTGAAAATCATCCACCACTTTTTTAATGTTTCATTTTATATATATATAAAGTAGATTACCTAGGGAAATTGTGGGATCTTCATAATAAAAAAAATAAAAAAATTCCTATGATTAGTTTTAAGCAACCAAACACTCACAATAGGAATTGGAATCTAATTCCCACGGATAACCAAACATCAAAGTTGGTCATGTCCATGACATAGGATGCCATGGAATGGAATTCCAATTCCCATCTTAGGATTCCATGCAACCAAACACACCATGAAAGTGTCGCCAAATCATCCTCGACATCCCTAGCCATTGACTTCTGCAACAACCTCTTCAGTAGCTGGGAGTGGAGGGGGTGGGATCATCACCCAAGCCTGAAGCATATTATCTCATGCATGGGTACTCATCACATATTACCAATTCTTTTAAAAATTCCCATTTATTTTTAAAATATGGTGGAGAAGCTCCTCACCTTGATATAATACAAAGAGAACACGATGGAGTAGTAATCTTGCAACAATCTCTTGTGGATCCATGAATTCCAAGAATCCATCACAAACCTATTACATCCACAAATTCTTTTATAATTAGTTTGATGTAACTATAGTTAAATTCATCTCTACTAATAAGGACTTACAAAGGAAATGTGTGAACAAGAGTAGATCCACCAACAAAAAATCTTGTCTTCCATAAAAAAAAAGGTTTCTCTCAATTATAACCAAAAGGACATAGCACAAAAGATCATACCGAAAAAATCATTCATCATGAAAGAAACCATGTGAGAGGGGTTTTTTCATCTGTGAGAGGGGTTTCTTCGTCTGTGATTGAAAGGGGTTTCTTCGTCTGGTGAGAGGTCTTCAATTGAATTGAGAGGGGTTTCTTCGTCTGGTGAAGGGTCTTCAACTGGATCGAGAGGGGTCTTCAACTGGTGAGCGTGTTCTTTGTCTGGATCGAGAGGGGTCTTCAAGAAACACTGCTTCAATTGGTGAGAGAGGTCTTCAACTGGTGAGATAGGTTTGGTGTGGGACTCCATCGTCGTCGTCAAGATCCGGTGACCGTCTCTGTTCTGCAGATACCACTTTGCAGGACTGATTTCTTGGCCGGAGTCAAGCGGCTTCATTGCAGCTGGTGACGTTTTCGATTACGGGTATGACTATTCAAATTTTTGTTTATCTCATCTCTTCATTTTCTTCCTATGATCCTTGTATGTTTGTCCAAATATGTTTAAATTTGTGACGAGATGGGTTTAGAAAGTGGAAATTTTTGTTTGTTAAAAATTGATGGGAAAGAATTTGAGGTTCGAAGGTCAAGAGGATGTTTGTTGTTGTTTGAATCAAGTTCAAGGGTTAGAATTAAAGTTTTTGTAGAACTGCAGATGGGAGATTGGATAGGGTGTCAGAGCTGTGGAATCAGGCTCCAACGCCTTCTCAGCTAATTGGAAGACCAACAATAGATGAGTTATGGTGGTGAAATAGGCCAATAGAAGAGGAGTTTTTATTTCTATTATGATGGGTTGGGGGTCAGGGTCTAAAGCTCTCAGGGTGCCAGCTGATGTAGAAGGGAAGGGCTGGAAACTGCTCGCTCAGGCTTTAAAGGAGGAAGTTCCAAAGAAGGCGCCTCAGCCAGATCCCAAGCAACAAGTAAGCATAGACAGGGGCTCTTTTCTGCAAGGGCCTATAGTATTGTCCTCCATTGGACTAACAAAACCTTTGTCGAGGTGGTGACCACCAATCTTTCAGGTGTTAGATCCTCTCCCGATGCCAGTAAGGGCCAGTTACTGCATCCTCTATCCATTTTTATTCTCCTAATGATTTCTTGGCTCGACTTTGGGGGAGTCATCATCTTCAGGCAGCTCCAGTTACAAGAGAGAACAATATGATATCGGTGATACAGTTGCCTGAATCTGTGTTTCAATGGTCGCCTATTGCTCTTCTCGATGGCCACAAAGCTCTTCCGGTTTTTGCCAACCCCCACAAATGATCCCTTATGAAGAGCAGAAGGAGCCTTCAACTAGGCTTTCGACATTGAGTGTTCAATCTCCCTTGCAAGATCCAGTGCTTTTCATTACCTCGTTTCTCTCTCTAGCTCAGTGGGTAACCCGGTCTCAGAATCAGCTTGCCCAACTCAACAGGATAAAAGCAAGGGTATTGTTGGACTTTTGCCTTACTAGGGGCCCAGGTCCAATTTGAAGAGTAATCTCCCCAAGCCTACTGAACAACAAGGTTATGAAATTATTGGAAGGTCTTAGAAGCTGTGGAGAAAGATGTCTTCAACCTGGACCTTTTATTGTCCAAGATGTGCATGCAAGCCAACAGGGATCGCAAGCTGGCTAAGAAAGCCCAACGTGACAGAGCCATTGAATGGGTAAATTTTTCGAACCAGATCCAGGTTCATGCTTAAACAAAGATCCACTAAATCAACCTCTTCCAACAAAGTCGGGCGGGTGGAATTTAAGGGTTGTAGCACCCCTGTTAGGCGGGTAAGAACTGAGTCTTCTAACTACCCCAGGAGTGTTCGGTGTCTCTTGCTTACCCTTCAGGTTTTGAGCCACCAACATAACAGTGTGTTGGAGTCCATGGATTGCCAATAAAACAGTTTGCCTCGCATTTGGAGAGTTGTGCGTCCACACTAGACCACGTAGGCACTCCCCCAGAGTTCGAGATCACTTGGATGAACCATCTAGATGGAGTTCTTGCTGGCAAACATGTTTCTAGGAAGCATTCAAGGGTTGTTTATAGGGTCAATGATAGTACAGAGTTTTTTGTTTCTGATTGTCGTTTGGCTCAATAAGAGACATCTGACCGATTGACTTTCAAAGAAATTGGCTTGGCAGTGGACCTCAGTCAGGATGAAGAAATGGCTTTGGGTATGGTTCAAGCTACAACGCAGAGTTCAACATCTGACATAGTTAGGGACAAGTGCAGCAACCTCGGGGTCGAAGGTCCTTCATGAACCTCAAAATTCTTTCGTGGAACTGTAGGGAGCTCGAGAATTCTGAGAGGCAAAGGGGTTGCCGAAGATTAATTTTAGACAATTGTTTAGATCTTTTTTTTCATTCAGGAATCAAAATTAGAGAGATGCTTTAGAGAATTTTATCAAGAAGTTGTTGGGTGAAAGTTCTTTGGGATTTGGGATGCTAATCTTTTGCAGATGAGGGAAGTGTTGAAAGGGGATTTTTCTCTCTCTATTCAGTTTCAAATGATCTCAGACAACACTTTTGGTCAAGGTCAAACATTTATGGACCGTGTGATCCTTCTTAAGGGAGCATTTCTAAGAAGAACTATATGACATTGCTGGTTGGGTGTAATCTCCATGGGTGTTAGCCGGAGACTTCAATGTTGTCCTTCACATGAATGAAAAGAAGGTTGTGGAAGGAAGTTCCATGAGCATGCAGAAAATTAATCAGTTCATTAATGAGGTGAGCTCGCTGATTTTAGTCTAGAAGGAGAAAGTTCACGTGGTCAAATCGGACAGAACACCCTATATTTGTCGGCTTGATCAAATTTCTAGCTTTGGCAGATTGGGATTGCTAAGTTTGGTGATAAAGTTGAATGGCTAAAGGAAGCAGCAAGTTCTGACCCATCACGCGATTCTGCTGGAAACTCTTCTATTGGTGGCAACACTCGCCTTTTATTGGTGGATAACACTCGCCTCGTTTCCTTTGATAACGATTGGTTTTATCACTTAACTCTGACAGAGGAGATGAAATCATGTGGAACAACTCAATGATCTATGGTCACCGGTTACTCTTATTGTGGAAACTAAAGCGATCAGATGCAACCTTAAAAGTTGGAAAACTAAAGTTTTGGGTAAGACCATTTATGCATTCAAAATATTTCTGCTTTGATGCCAACATTGATGCTAAGAAAAGATCTAGGACCAGACTGCTGAGGAGATGTCTCGTAGAGTGCAACTTCATCAGGAGTGACAAAGTTACCAAAATATATGAGGAAGTTTTGGAGATCAGGTATGGGTCAACTAGGCTTGTTCATATGGATCAAGAGGTTCCAATTCTTCATAACTTGGCCAACAGATGCAAACTATTTAATTCTATTGAAGCTCTAGCATGGATCATAGATGGAGTAGATGAAGCCAGCATCAGAGAAACCATGGTCTCTCATTTCAGGAGTTGTTCAGCGAAAAGGGAAGAGTGGCGACCTTTTTTTTTATCAGAATTACTTTTCAATTTATCTCCCCAGCCAGTGGCTACCTCCTTGGTAGGAGAACTTTCAGAGATGGAAATTAAAGGGCAATGCAAGAGCTCAAATAAGAAGTTTCCCCTGGGTCTTGATGATTTCTCAATGGAGTCTACCTAAAAATGTGGGAGGTAATCAAAGGTGATTTTCTTGAAGTTATTGAACATACTAGGAATTTTCTGGATTGGCGGTTGAACACTACTATCATCTCACTTATTCCTAAATGTGTCGGGGTGCGGACTGTCAAGGACTTCAGACCTATTAGTAATTTGAACGGGGCTTACAAGATCATTGCCAAAGTGTTGGCTAACAGTAAGGAATGTGATTTTGCGAAATTTCAATGAAAATTTCATTTTTTTTGAAATTACAAAAAGAAAAAGGGCGAATTAAAAAGTACCATTTTTTCGAAGGTTTTTTTTTTAAATTGTTGAGTTTTTTTCATAAATTTCATAAAAATAAAAAGGCAGCTACCAAAATTACATTTGTTAGTGATTTATTTTTGTAAATTTCGGGATTTTTTTTCATATTATCAGTTCTTCTAATTGTTTATTAATTTTTAAAACCATCCCCCTAATTTCCTAATTATCATTTATTCTCCTTATATTAATTTTTGAAACCACCCCCTGATTTTATAATTTTATATTGTTTTTGGTGTTTGTTTTTATTCTTGGTATTTAAGCTTCATTTAATATGTTTAATAGGAAAATTAATTACTTGCATCTATTGTTTTCTCACATTCTCATATACCCTAAAAATTCATTATATTATTTTTATGTATACTCAAAAATTGTTTTTCATTTATCCTTTACCACACTGAATATTTCTAGAAATATTTCTTAAAACCAGGATACCAAAATAAACTCGAAAAAAGAAATCACAATCCTTAGCTAATAGATTGAAAAATGTTCTTCATTCAGTCATTTCTCCATTTCAAATTGTAGCAATCAGTGGAAGGCAGGTGGTTGATAGCCCTTTAATTGCCAATGGGCATTATTGATCTAGGAAAAAACAAGGTGTTCCAAGGCTCGTCATCAAAATTAGAATTTTCAAAAGCTTTTGACAATGTTCTTGGAGATATTTGAATTCGGTATGACATGCATGGGAATTAACTCCCAAATGGATCCATTGGCTTCACACTGCAGAACTACAACCAATTCTTCTAAAGATTAACGGACAACTGCACAAATTTTTTCAATAGCTCTAAAGGCCTGCGTCGCGTGATTCCATGGCTCCGCTTCTATTTACTTTGTAGCTGAAGCAATCGAAATGATCTTAAAGCGGTTGAGGTTGGTCTAGTAAGAGATTTTTTTAGTCGCAGAGGGTGGGTCTCTTATTTCCATTCTTAAGTATGCAGTCGATACTATCCTTTTTTGTGATGCCTCTGGCACTCAAGTTCTTGCACTCCAAAAGATTATGCTTTGGTTCGAAGTTATTATCTGGTTTGAAAATCAATTTCATAAATCAATGGTGTTGCCTATTGGAGATGTCCCTCATATCCGAATCAGTTGCGGGTTTATTTGGTTGTTGCAGCGGGTCGGCTTCAGTTAAGTACTTAGGCATGCGTTTGGGTGCTAATTTAAAAGTAAAGCCTGTATGGGGATGAGTCAATCGAAAAGATGAAATCGAGACTAGCTTTTTGGAAGTGCAAATTCCTCTTGAAAACAGGCAGATTAATACTTGTCCAATCCACTTTAGCTTTTATCTCTATGTTTACTCCGCTTCTGATTAAGTTTCCTACTTCAGTTGCAGCCAAGATGGTACAGATCATGCGCACTTTCATTTGGGTTCCTCACAAACCTCTAGAAATATGCATTTAGTAGGTTGGGAGAAAATCCGTTGTCCAAAAACTCAAGGTAGTCAAGGCTTCGCCAAGTGAGTACTTTCAATTTAGCATTACTTTTCAAGTGGCTTTGGTGATTTGAAGAAGAAGATGACACTTTATGGAGATCGCTCATCATTGATAAATATGGATGAAATAGAAGGGATTGGGATACCAGAACCAAGTACATTCCTATGGGTTCTCTATGTGGAAGTCCATCTCTTGGTGTGCAAGTATTTCTTACCCTCACACCTTGCTTTGTTGTGGCAATGGCGATTTCATCTCTTTTTGGCATGATTATCGGTGTAGCAACCAACCTCTGAAAGATCAGTTTTCAATGTTGTTTCTCATTAGCAACCAGAAAAGGGGAAAGTTAGCAATTTTTTATCTAATAAAGTTTCCTGGGATCTTTCTTTTCGAAGACCCCTAAATGATGGGGATCTAGAGGAGGCCACCAATTTAATACAACTGCTAGATATTCAGATGTTCTCGAAGGGATCTGATAGTTTGGTGTGGAAGGGTAAGGGTGTCGGTTTCTCGGTGAATGAATTTTCGGATATGCTAGGTGCATCTCATTATGAGACCCACTCCAACCCCTTCATTTTCTCTCACAATAATCTGGTTTGGGTGAAAAATCTTCTTCCTCGGATTAATTTCTTTTGTTGGTCAGTAATGCATGAGAAGATCTTGACTAAAGACAGGTTAAAGAATAGAGGAATCCTTACAGGAAGTCTTTGTGTGTTTTGTAATGAGAATGACGAGACTCTGGATCACTCAATGCTTCATTGCAGATTTTCCAAATCCATTTGGAACAGTTTCTTGTCAGAATTTGGTCAGAGTTTGATGTTTCAAGGTTTTTTTTTGGATTAGCTAAGTTAGTGGTCCCAAGCTAATCCATCCCGGCGCGCAGAATGGTTATGGCGTAGGGTTCCTCATGTGCTCATGCGGTATGTGTGGAAAGAGAAAAATATGAGGGATTTTGAATGGCTTAACAGATCAAAGCACTCTATATTTATCGAGATTAGGGAATTGGTGTGGAAGATGGGTTCGGCATGTAATATCTTTAGAGACTTGTTTTTTGACACCTTCATGGTGTCTTTGCATTCCTTGATATAGGGATGATTGTATTTTATTTCTCTTCTTATCTTCAATAAAAATCTTCGTGTTTGGACACAATTTGTTTTTTTTTTTATTGCATCGTAAAAAAACCAATGTAAAAGTTGAGCTCTGGATTGATTGAATGACCATCAACGCATAAAGATATTTAATTGCAATAATTAGTTTTGTTAGTAAAACTTATGTTTTACTTTCTTGCCTTTCCTGACATGAAGACTGGATATTATCATATGACTTTATTGAATTGAATCTTTGATCATCTTTATGTTAGGGTTTAACACTTTCATTCAAAATACTAGTAAAAATTCTAAAGCTTAACACATAACCTCACCTCCTTGCATCTCCATTTCACCCCCATATAATTGAATCCGTTTCTTTCTCAAGTTCTACGATGTAGAAATCATACTTCTACATCCTAGTTGTTAATTGAAAATAAAACAATTCTCAATAGTTCTTGTTTGAGTGAGGTTTATACCATTATCAAGCGACTCACCTCACTTGATGAGGTTCGCTAAATTGGCAATGCAATTAGTATAATGCAATAAGAGCGTTAAAACTTCAATGATGGATGGAACCTCAGTCCTGCATAGGGGCGGACCCTATTAATGGGCGAGCCTTCAACTTTCAAAATATTTTTAAGTATATACTTAACTTTACAAAAAAAATCAATTATATAATTATAATACAATATAATAATTGTTCATTCAACTATTTCTGCATGTCGATTTCTAGTGGATGTTGTGATGATAGGAGCATAATTAGGTTATTTTTAGTACCATATTTCTATATATATTATGGCTATTACTTGTTAATTATGGTACTAATTGCTATTTTCGTGTTTGTGTAGATTTCCAATTACAAGATTCCAAAATAGAAGCTAAGTGAAGCAAATTGGCAATTTAGAAATACTGATTGCAAAAGGAAACCACGCAAAGAAGGAAACCGAGAAGAAAACAATTATAAAGGGATGATACCTTGCTTTAGAGAAATCACCCATCCGTAGCCTCCTAACACTTGCAACCACATCAAGCCATCACTCCTCATTTTCGCCATCCACGACCCATCCTTGCAATCACAACCACACCTTTCCATCAGCCTCCATTGCCCCTTCGCATCTCTCCATGAGAGCGTAACCCTTCCTCCTCGCAATAACAAGTCACAAAGCCTCCATCATCATCGTCCATTCTCTGTCGCAGCCAACCGTAAACCCAATCAAAATCCTCGCTCACAATCAGATCGTAACCTCACCACAAATACATCCTCGTTGTTTTTCCATCGCCACATACTCGTATCATCACTCTCGCGCATCTATCTTCACTCAAGCAGTTGACTTCCACCCACGTTATCTCCCTCTCTCTCGCCTTCATCGTTCGTCGCCCCCTCTTCAAGTTCACAGACAGAGCAAAAACGTGAGGAAGGAAAAAGAATTAAATCACTTCGCGCTATCTGCACCCAGGAATCCACTTCATATCACCACGGAGCAGGTGACAACGTTTTTCATCTCTAAGCCTCTTTTTTCTTATTTAGTTTGATAATTAATTATGCATTGCTATTCAGACATGATTAATATGACTAGCTAAACTTCCTCTTATCTAGGGGTAGATTCGAAGCCCTGAACATGCTTTTTATGAATTAATTGAATTTAATCTTCCTTGCTATTAGTGACTGTGTTTTGCTAAACTGATTTATAGAAAAGTTTTATTTGTTTGTTAAGGTGGCCAACTTAGTAAGCATGCTAGGTTCGGGGCTAGAGTATAGGAGACTGTCACATAATCGTTATAATCTTGTACTCACAAGTATTAAATACCAAGGAATGTTGGTAAGGCCAAGTAAAAATCTTGGTAACAAGATGCTGATCATATTTGTAATTGCCTAGTCAGTGTTCATATTTTCACAAAACTTAATGATCTTAGATTGTTATCTAACTTGCGATTCTTGATTAGATAGCATGATAAGAATAGTTTGAAAGCGACGCTAAGTTTAATTCAACAAACTTGGAAAATAATAAGATATTATTGTAGTGCTGATCACAGTTAATCTTGAGCATTGTCTCTCACAAATTAGCAAGTCATTATTGAAGATTGATTTATAAGCATATGTTTGGTGTGTGGAGATAAACCTTAGCTAATTTCTCATTTTTGTCATCTCTTAAGTTTTATTATTTTCTTCTTAGTTATTTTCATAGTTTAAGTTGGAAAAATCAAATCCCCAAATATTTCTTAATTAGGTTGTTAGTTGTCTCTTAGTTATTCTTAGTGCTAGGTAGCAAGCCCACTAATATTTGGTCTAGAACGATTCCTACTTATTCTATACTACAATCACAAAGCAGGGTATTAAGTTGTGTGCTACTAAAATAGTGCATCGATTTTTGGCGCCGTTGCCGAGGATTAGTAAAATTGCTAATTACTTCATTATTTTTTTTACTTCTCTTTTTGTTGATTTTTTTTCCTTTCTTTATCTCAGGTACTAGTTCATGCGCAAGAGGAAATCACACGAAAACTTATTAGAGTACGATTCAAGGCCTGAGAAAACTTTTAGAAGACGAAGGAAGGAAACAAAAGAGGTTCAAACATCAAGCTTTAAATCTGAATCAGAAGAGCTCAACATGGGAAACAATAGATCTATTAAAGAACTTTCGGCATCCACCTTAGACAATGTCGCGCCCCTGTGGATTCAGTATCCGACAGCAGCGTAGGGCAAGACAGAGTCATTCGAGCTGAAATCCAGCCTACTTCATCATATTCCAAAGTATCATGGTCTTTCTATAGAGGATCCAAATAAACATTTAAAGGATTTTGAAGTTGTATGCTCCAGTATGACGCCAGTGACTGTGGATGAGAACATCCTGAAACTGAGATAATTTCCTTTTTCTATGACTGATAGGACTAAAGATTGGCTTTATGAACTACCTTCTGGAACAATATACTCTTGGGATAGTGATTTAAGCATAGGTATAAATCCCTAGAATTGCGTGTCTTCTTACGGCACACACAATCACAGATTTATTTTATTTTATTGCGTGTCATCATATTGCGTGTCTTCTTCCATGAGGAGATGACTACCACTACCATGGATAGCTAAACCCTTCGCCAAGGCTACGATGAAACCACAGGATTTCCTAGAGTTTGTGTATTTAAATTTATTGTTTTCAAGATTTAACATGACTAACCTAAAGATTAATCTAAGTTCACAATTGATCTCCTCATGATGTGGTATGCCGCAACTCATCTCTGCACGGACGCGAATCCCGAGAAAAGGCTGCTAAAGGCACTGTGGTGGCTCTTAGAGAACTCGGGGGTGCAAATAGCCAAATAACGAAATAAACTGATTCCCGCCTCTGCTACAGTAGCGCTACAGTGCTGCTACAGTGCCGCTCGTCTTCTCCAGCGCGACAGCGCGGTTCTCGGCCTCGTTCTCGCTCCTCTGACCCGTCCTCGACCTCAAATCGCTTCCAGAACCTGCATAAGAAGAGAAAAGGTGAGGAAATACTAAGAAAACAGAGAAAAACAGAGAAAACAGAAACGAAATAAACTGATTCCCGCCTCTGCTACAGTAGCGCTACAGTGCCGCTCGTCTTCTCCAGCGCGACAGCGCGGTTCTCGGCCTCGTTCTCGCTCCTCTGACCCGTCCTCGACCTCAAATCGCTTCCAGAACCTGCATAAGAAGAGAAAAGGTGAGGAAATACTAAGAAAACAGACCCTGTTTCGCGATAAGAACTCTGTTCGCGAGGAGGAGGCGGTGGTTCTCGATCGTGGTGGTGACGGTGGTCGCAAGAGGTGAGGACAGGAAGGAGCTCGCGACGAAGAGAGACCGAGAGGGAGGAGCAGCGAGTGCTCTGTCGCGACGCGAAACAGGGCCGCGGTGCTCTGTTTCGCGGTGATTCCCGCTTCTGCTACAGTAGCGCTACAGTGCTGCTACAGTGTGGTGGTGCTCGGTGGTGGCGATGGCGAGGTGACTGTGGTGGCGAGGGTGTGGTGACTACTGAGTGAGTGGAGTGAGTGAGAGATGGATGAGTGGAAGAGGGATAGGTGGTGGTGATGAGGGTGAGGTGAATTTGAGAGAAAGAGGATTATTTTTCTTCCTAATTTGCTTCTTTTCCCTTCTCTTTTCTCCTCCCTCATTCTCACCCTATCACTCACTCCACTCACTCAGTAGTCACCACACCCTCGCCACCACAGTCACCTCGCCATCGCCACCACCGAGCACCACCACCAATTCCGCCACCGTCCTCGCGCCACCACCGCGAAACAGGGGCGTGACAACCCTGTTTCGCGTCCAACTTTCACTTTGCCACCACCCTCGGCCCCTCTCCCCTGTCCACGCACCATCACCACCTCCGCACGAGCACCGCCACCGCGCGAAAACCACCGCGAAACAGAGCACCGCGGCCCTGTTTCGCGTCGCGACAGAGCACTCGCTGCTCCTCCCTCTCGGTCTCTCTTCGTCGCGAGCTCCTTCCTGTCCTCACCTCTTGCGACCACCGTCACCACCACGACCGAGAACCACCGCCTCCTCCTCGCGAACAGAGTTCTTATCGCGAAACAGGGAGCTCCTGTTCCTCATCTGTTTTCTCTGTTTTTCTCTGTTTTCTTAGTATTTCCTCACCTTTTCTCTTCTTATGCAGGTTCTGGAAGCGATTTGAGGTCGAGGACGGGTCAGAGGAGCGAGAACGAGGCCGAGAACCGCGCTGTCGCGCTGGAGAAGACGAGCGGCACTGTAGCAGCACTGTAGCGCTACTGTAGCAGGGCGGAATCAGTTTATTTCGTTATAGAGAAGAGAAGATGAATAGGGATGAGATGAGGGGTAGATTCATCAATGAGGGTAAGGATTGGGTTTGGTTTTAGGTTATGGATTAGGTTATGGATGGGGTTTAGGTTATGAATTAGGTTTCAAGGTTTAGGTTGTGGTTTTAGGTTTCAAGTTTAAGTTGTGGATTTTTAGGTTGTGAGCTAGGTGTTGTGTAGGTTGTGGATTTTAGGTTAAGAGTTAGTGTTGGGTGTAGGTTTGTGTTTGTTTGATACCACCATTAAAATTGCCTAATTGTCGTTTGTGGACGCTTAATATGGATTTATCGTTTAAGCTCAAATTCCTGCAAAGATATAAAATGAAATAATTACATCAAAATAATAATCGAAACACTACATGTACAATTAAGGGATAATTCTGTAATAATTATGTGAATATCAGATAGCATGAAGAATGTGTTCTAGATAATTCTTCCCAACTTCAAAAATCACCTTGTTGAGGAAGAAAATCAATGGTATTCAGCAAGGTCCGGAGATCATATATAGTTACTATGAGTGCTTCAAAACTTTCATAGCAGCATGTCTGCATCATCAATGAAGAAGGAGCCCTGATCAATACTTTATGAGAGATGCTCCTTTGAGCGACAGATGTTAGATGCAGCAGCAGGAAGAGCTTTGTTGATAAAACTCCACGTAGCAGCAAAGACTTTGATACAACGAGCCTTAAACGCCAACAGTATAAGGAACGGAGAGCCCTTCACGCCAAGTCAATAAGGTAAGTACTAATTCTAGGAATGAATGTGCTAGGAGTTGCACAAGTTTGTGCGTGTGCACTAAAGCCAGGACATCCATCTGATCAATGTCTCAACTGATTGAGAATGGTGTTGAAGAATGTCAATTCAATATGTTTTTAGGGGCAAAATCACTATAGGAATAACCCATATTCAAACACTTACAATGAAGGTTTGAGAAATCATCCCAACTTTGGATGGAGGAATTTCGAACAACCTCAACAACAAGCCACCCCTAGTGTCTTTCAAGGACAGCCAGAACCATCTCAGCACACAATTTAGGTATGCCCATTAATTATGATGAAATTTTGAAATCGTTAACAATTTCTCAGCAGAACCAATCAAAAGATATAGCAGATTTGAAACTACAAATGGGACAGATAGTTGAGTTTATTGGACAAATTCGCGAGCAAGGAAAATTTCCTAGTTCTACCATTCCAAATCCGAAAGGTGGGTTTGAAACCGTAAAAGCAATTACATTGAGGAGTGGTAGGAAAATTGAGAATGTGCCAATAGTCCCTAAACAGAGCCGAAATATAAAAGCTGGGTTACAGAAGGATGATCCAGCCATCGTTGAGGCACCAAAGCTCCAAGGTAAGAAGGTGAGCATTCCAAATTCAGTTTATGCTAATCTTTCTCCACCTTTTGGGCATTTTCTAGATAGGTTTTCCAAATCTAAGAAAGATTAACATGATAAGGAAATCTTGCAAACCTTTCGAAAAGTCCAAGTCAATATTCCGCTTCTTGATGTTATTAAGCAAATGCCTAAGTATGCAAGATTATTTAAGGAGCTTTGCACAACAAAGAGACGACTTAGAGACAGAGAGGTAGTTAAGGCGAGTGAAAATGTTTCCACAGTTCTTCAAAGGAAATTGCCGCCGAAGTGTAAGGATCCAGGTAGTTTCACTCTCCCTTGTGTTATCGGTAATACTAAAATTGAAAATGCAATGCTAGACTTAGGTGCTTCAATTAATGTTGTGTCGTATTCTATTTATCAATCTATGAATCTCGGGAAGCTAAAAAATGATGATGTTATGATTCAATTGGCTGGCCATTCTAATGCATATCTTCAAGGTTTGTTGGAAGATGTGTTGGTGCAGGTTAACCATT
>QNQO01011360.1:0-43287 GCA_003290165.1 Berberis thunbergii | reverse complement strand
TTAAAACTTCTCTGCGACTTGGATGAACTTGCATTCTCACTGGTTACTATCACTGATGGCGCATTCTGCACCAAGAAACCTCTGGAAATTAGAAACAAATTAAACAAAGGAAACAGAAACAAGATATCTAATAACCATAAACTATGATAGACAACAGTAAATTTTGAATTATCAAAGATCCAATATCCTAACCCACTATTCTGTGATGAACTACAACTAAAGCGCAATTTAACATATCTCATATACTAGCATTCAAATGCATAAGTCATTTACATGTAACATACAAACTTCTCAGGGTACCCTACAACACTTCTCAGTGAACTAAATCATTCTGCATGCCTTTGATATGCCTTTACGACTTCACTCTGCGTGTCTCCAGCAAGTCACTTTCTCATTTCCACAACAAACAATGAGAACTGCTAGTGCACCTTGGGTAATGCTAAATGTTGTTGATTTTAAATTCCTTGCAAAACTTTGCAGCCAACCAATGAGGAAGTCATAATAAGGTTTACAAGTTGTTTCCAGATGTAATTGAAGGCAAGGAAAGAACTTACTATACCTGGATCAACTCTTGAGTGAGGGAGAGATTCCATCGCGAGAGGGCTGTGAGATTCCACCGCAAGAGACCTGCGGATCGAGAGGGCTGCATCTCGCTGTGAGTCTGCGAGAGGCTGCCTCTCGGCTTCCTTCAGATCAGCTCTCCTTCAGGCTGCATCTCCCCTTCAGATCTGCGATCGAGAGGAGGGTAGCAAGGTCTGCTCTTGTGAGAGGAGGGCTGCGAGGCTCTCTTCAGATTTGCGAGAGGAGGGCTGTGATGCTCTCTTCAAATTTGCGAGAGGAGGGTTGGGAGCTCTGCGAAGAGGAAAGTGCACAGTTGCAAGTGGAGGGTTGCGAGGCTATCTTCAGAGCTGCTCTCTGCGAAGGTTGTGAGGTCTGCTCTCTGGGTAGCGAGGCTCTGCGAAACAGCTTCAAATCTGCTTCGAGAGGCTTTGCGAGAGTTTCAGATCTACCGGCCACCGGCTATTCAGGCCTGGCTTGATCAGGACACAGTGGGTTATGATGGCTTCTCTAGCCGTCAATCCTCGCCCTTTGGAGGGCAGGGAACCTACTGAAGCAGCTCCTAAGCCTACTTTCGCACAGATATTGGGGAAAATTCTAGTTGATGAGATTAAGAAAATACAGGTGGAAGCAACTAGATTTCGGAAAGAGGGAGAGCCTGCCATTGGGATTACAACGTCTGATGAGACACGTGGGGAAGCTTTCATGGTAAAACATGTGATAGTTCTAAAGTTCTCTAGTTACCGGCCTACGTTGGACGACATTCGAGCTTGATTCACAAAACTTGGGGTATCCTAGGAGATTTCTCACTAGGATTACTTGATCAACGTCACGTATTGGTACGTCTCCAATAGGAGGTTGAAGGAAAGAAAGTTCTATAAAGAGATCCGTTTTGATTCATAAGTCCGCTTTAAAGCCTTCCGCTGGCACGATGGTTTCAGTCTGAGAGCGGACCCGATCTTGGTTCCTTTATGGGTAGAGTTGCCTAACTTGCCTTTGCATTTATTTCATCTTTCTCTTTTGAAAGCAATTGTGAACTCTTTTGGTGGTTTTTTGTGCATGGATGATCATACTCAATGTTTATTTCGCCTGGGTTCTGCTCGTGTTTGCGTGGAAATGTCTTTGGCGGATAAGCTACCTAATAGAATTTGGATAGACAAGGCTAACAATAGGGGATTTTGGTAGAAAATTGAATACCCGAGGTTCAAATATTGTGATTATTGTTCATTGCTAGGGCATCAGGAAGGAAACTTGCAAGAAAAAAGTTAGGTCATAAGGGCAATGTGACAACTTTAACTTGGTGAAGAAGAGAAGACTGAGAAACAAAAGGTGGAAGCCAAAATTATCAAGCAACAATATGTTCCAGTGGCCAACAAAAATAAAGCGACAAAACCAGAAGTTGGCACGAGTGGCGCAAAGAATAATCAGGGTGAGGAAATCAAATGAGGGAGTTGGGGTTGAGCGGTCAGTGACCAACGATCCGGTGAAAGTAAGTTTGTCAAACAAATTCGAGTCACTCATGGAGAACATTGTCGAAGATGAGAATAACCAAATGAATAATAAGTTGGTTAGTAAGGAGAAGTTTCCTGCCAGTGACACCGATCTCTTAAGAAACAACGGCTGAAAGCCTTCTCCGAGGCGGGGTATACAGCTAGTGAGATTGAAATAGCGATTGGGAAGCAAGGAGAACAACTAAATATGAACACAGCATGCTCAACAGCTATGCCCATAATGTGAGTGACATCAATGTTGCAGTGACAGAAGAAAATCAGGCAACAGTTGTAGAAGACTTGGCAATAGAAAAGAATGACAACGAATTGGTGGCAGAACATGGAAGTAAGTACCCAAATGAAATTGTGCCCAACTCAATCGAGGATGATAAAGTAGGAGAAGTCAACAACATGCCAGCAGCCAATAGTTACGGTGCAAATAAAGACAACAACTCCCAGGATGATGGTGTGCAAATTGGGCACTGTAGTGTGATATAACTCATCGAAGCAGAACTGAATAAAGCGAAAGGTTTCCTTCCTCTTCCTGAGATTGAATATGAGTTAACGATGATAATTAAATATGAAAAGGGGAATGTAGTTCCTTATATATTGTGAGAAGCTATTGCAAGTCATGGCAAAGATGCATTGAAGGCAAACTACATTTGGTTAAAAAGATGTATGGGAAGAAGATAAGAACCGCACATGCAATAGATTGAGACATGAAATTTGTCAGGTTCCTGAAAAAGAGCATGAGCCAGACCTCTCCAGTGATGATGATGTGTTTACAAAACCGGATGCAAAGACGTTCTCTAACACCCACACCAAAGATTTTCGACTTTGCCCCTAGAAATCCAATAGATCTAAGAAAGCAAACAAAGGTACAAAGGCTAAGTTGTTTATAGTCTAGGTTTGTTTTGGTGCATCCTCCCTTGTGAGAGTTTGTTTTCAGTATTTGCTTTTACTTTTGTTTTAATTTGAATAAAGGTTTTGGGGTCCTTAAAACCCAGCTCGATTTCCAAAAAAAAAAATTTTAAAAATGCTAAATGTTGTTTAACCTTCCCAGTAACTTCGTAAACAGACTCATCTAAAAGCCCTAGAAACCTATCTTATGTCATTAATGCAAGGAAGGAAGTACTGCAAAGATGAGTGCATAAGATACAGAAGCCAAACCTGAACTGGAACTCAACAACTAAATCAACCAGGCAATTTTTGAGAAATGAAGCAAAAAAGCCATACCATCTACTCGTTTTAGAAACTTATTATGATTTTTGAACATGTTATAAACCTCTAGCAACTATAATTCAAAAACTAAAACTGAACTAGGCAAACAAATCTTAAATACCAAAGAAAAAACTAGAATTACAAAACGTTTACCTTGGAAGCCTTTTTTGGCTTTTTACGTTGCGAACCAGAGTTGTTAGTCTCTTCCATCATTTGTCGGGACATGATGATAGCCTGGAGATTGATTTCCTTCTGTTGCAACTTTTTTCTCTTCTTAGTTACTGCCTCCAATTGCCGCTCCAATGTATCAATATCCAAGTTTTCATATAACTTGAAGGAAACACAGATAACCACATCTGGAACTCTTGCCTCTTTCTACAAGTTTTGTACAATAACAATAAACCGGAGGTCAATACATGTCAATCTATATTACAATTCATAGTGGTGTTTTACTGTTCATTGTTGACTATGAAAAGTCAAATCAAAAGAATTAGAGATAAAAGATTGTTAGGATTAAAAGTTGGAAAATGTATTGAATTTGAGGGTGGAGATTCATTTTTCATGATGACATATTATATTTGTAAATATATATATATTTTTTGGAAGTCGAGCAGGGGTTATTTAGGATCCCCAAACCTGAAAATAAAATGATTTTGTTACAGCCGAGCGTAAGACTTGCCTAATTTATCGTCATGTACAATGTCTTTCAAATCCTGGGCAAAGGAACTAGGTAAGATTTCCATAAATTCTGTACTAGGCCTCAAACTCGCCAGTTTATCAGCAACCCTATTCATTTCCCTGTAGGCATGCTCTATTTTGTTAATCCTCTAGGGAATCAAGCAGTCGCATTATTCTTCGAACAGTCTGTCGTAAATTCCATGTTGTGTTCCTCGGCTTTGTTAGGTACTGAAAGCACATTTGTAGAGTCTATGCTAATAACCAGTCGCCTAAAACTGTGCAAGCTTCAAGCCCGCCTCCACTCCTTGTAATTCATGTTTTACGACGGATTGTCCTGAATCAGAGCCAGTGCATGCTGCGCTAACTTCACCATCTTGATCTCTGAGCACTGCCCCGTATCCACCACAATCTCCTCGCAGTGAACCATCTGTGTTCAGCTTGTGCCAGCCACTGGGAGGTTTCTCCCATCTGCACATGACTGGTCTCTGGATAACAAATGTTGCATCTGGATTCCACCATCCAAGTAACTGTCTAGAGGCAGCATTGTCTTCTACTGTGAGATCAGTCACACTGAATTTTAATCGAACATCATTATAAATACGCTTCACTAGTTCACTCCCTATGCATTGTTGTTGCTCGTGAATTCTTTTATTCCTTTCAGTCCAAATGAAGTAGAGCGTCGCATTAAACGTAACCTTTTTAATCTGAGAACTAAGGCTGCCACTTCTGAAGTGTTGTCCGCACCATGCAATTTCATCCTTCCAAACTGAGACTTGTCGTGTGTAGCTTAGATAATGCAAAATCTTGGTCCATACATATTTCGAGTAAAGACACTTAAAGAAAAGATGTGTATCTGTTTCACTTTCCCGATTGCATAATGGACATAAATCTTGTTGAACAACTCCCTACTGTTTTAGCTTGCTCAAAGTCTTCAATGCCTTATGCACTAGCAACCAGGTAATAAAACAGTGTCGTGGAATGTTGCCCTTGAACCACACTAGAGGTGACCACTCTGCACTACTCTTTCACTTTCTAAGAGCTTCATATATGGATTTGAGATTGAAACTGACCATCATTGCCAGCCATCCACAGTACTTCATCTTGAGTATGTGCATCAATCTCAACTTCATCGAGGTAGCTACCTATCTCAGTGATGTTGCATTCTACACTAGGAGGAACATTCCAGCTATTATTCTGCAAGACAACCGAGACTTTGGCATCTTTGTGCAAGATGGAGTCGTATAGTAGTTCTTGAGGAAATATATCAAGAAGAATTCCTAAGGGATGCCAAGGGTCCTTCCAAAAAGGGTTGTATCCCCGTTGCCTATGGAGTGGATAGCTAATTTGGAGGCTTTCACTCTGCAGTCCAGAATACGCCGCCAGCACCAGGAATCCTCTCTAGGAGTGTTCATCGTCCAAAAATTTCTTTGCTTGATCAAATGCTTGTATACCCATTTAACCCATACGGATTCTCTTCGTGATACAATACTCCATACATGTCTCATACTGGCAGCTTCATTCCCAATTCTGATGTCTCGAATGCCAATACCACCTTCCTTAAACGGATAACATACATTCTCCCCAGCTCACAAGTGATTTTTTAACTGTTGTATCACCTCCTGACCATAGAAATCTCCTTAAGATAGCATCAATACAGTCAAGAGTCTGCTTAGGGAGGCCATAACAAGAGTTCCAGTAAATATGCATGCTTGCTAGGATGGATTTTATCAAGACTAGTCGTCCTGCATATGTTAGGAATCTATTATTCCAAGATTTTATCTTCTTCTTTATATTCTCAATGATAGGTAAACACTGAGTGTGAGAGAGACAGGAGGAGATCATAGGTAACCCTAGGTATCTAACTGGAAGCTTGCTCACTGAGAATTGAAGGTGTTATAGGATTTTGGACTGCTCTTATTTCAAAACTCCAGCCAAGGACACTTGACACTTGTCACAGTTCACTGCTAGGCCAGTGCATGTTTGAAAGTTTGTTAGGACAATTAATAAGGCTCTTGCTGAGTGCCTATCGCCATGGAAGAATGCTATCAAGTCATCCGCAAAACAAAGGTGAGTGATGTTGGGATCCTGACATTTAGGATGAAGCTATTAGTGACTGTCCTGCACCTGCTTTCTTAAGAGCACATGGAGCACCTCCATTACTAGAACAAAAAGATAAGGTGACATTGGGCAACCTTGTCTAATACCTCTTTTTGCTTTAATGTGGCCCTTTGGAGACCCATTCAAGCAAATAGAGAATTTAGGAGTCGATATGCATTCCTTGACCCAATCTATGAAGATGGTAGGAATTTGGATCTTCTGTAAAACGTGCACTATAGCCTCCCACCAGATCATATCATAAGCTTTTCTTAAGTCAATCTTCGCAGCACACCTCAGAGGCCCTTTGTCTCGATGATAATTACAGACCAGTTCATGGGCAAACATGATGTTGTCTTGAATATGCACGCCTTGTATGAAAGCAGATTGAGAGTCACTCACCACCAGCTTGACTGCTGCTTTCATTCTATTTGTCAGTATTTTCGTGATGCACTTATATACGACATTACAACACGCAATTGGCCTGTATTCATTCAAACGAGATGCATTAGTAACTTTAGCAATTAAAGCAACATTAGTCGGATTTACCTCGCCCAACAGCTTAGAATTCCTAAAGGAGTTCATAATGGCCTTCGTAAAATAGTCTCCCACTATACGCCACGTTACTTCGAAGAATGAAGCAGGAAATCCATCTGGTCCTGGAGCCTTGTTAGAGTCAATATCTGCAAGAGTCTCAATGATTTCATTCCTGGTAATCGGCCTAGTCATGTCCACACCCATTTCAGCCGTAATGCATTCAAAGTCCAGGTTGTTCATAAGCGCTGGGTCATAATCAAGCTCTTGATCAGACACAAAAATGGAGCTAAAGTAGTTAATGCATTCTGACTCAATAGCAACTGGGTCCTCCAATTTTTCTCCCTGGCTGTTATAAATGTTGTTGATCTTGTTTTGAGTCCTGCGTTCTCGAACTAGGCCATGAAAGTAGGCCGTATTTTGATCACCATCTGCGAATAGCTTGGTTCCATATCTCTGTTTTATTTCAGACTCTTCATTACGTGCTGCCCTAGCAAACTCTCTGACTGCAGTTCGTTCCTCTTGCATAAGAGGATCAGCAAGTGTATAGTGTTGAGGAGTAATATGATTTAGCATAGAGCCATGTATTGTGTGCTAGGAGTGGAATGGATCTTGTAGGGCTTGTTGCGCATGGTTCATCCGAGCTCTAGCTTGCTCTACTGCGATGCAAGCTTTATTAAATCCCGCCTTCCTCCATATGGCGAGTTGGTTCTTGACATGTTTCAGTTTGTGAATTAGCTTGTACATTGGGTTACCACGTACTCGAATGTTCCAAGCATCCTGTACTACTTTGTGGAACCCATTTTCTTGAGCCCAATAGTTAAAAAAACTTAAACAGGATAGGACCTCTAGTATTATTATCATATAAAGTTAGGGTCATTGGAGTATGATCTGAGATTTCAGTATGCAGAAACTCTGCTTCAGCATCAGGAAGTTGTTTGCAGCCATGTGATGTTAACCAATACTCTATCGATTTTAGATGACACTCGTTCGGGGCCTAATTGGTTATTGCTCCATGTGAAATGATTACCTCTATATCCGACAATCATAGAGCCCGGCTTGCGTGACACAATTGAGGAAGTTGAATGCACCACCTTGCGGCGTATCTGCCTTGCCCATGTGTTCCTCAGCTTGCAAGATAGCATTGAAGTACCCTAGCACCGCCCATGGAGCCATATGCAACCTCGAGAAAGCAATTAACTCCTGCCATAACTGATGTCGAATAGTGTACAAACTGCTAACACAGATGAATGTAAGTGCGCATGTAAAAACAGAATTCCAGACAACATTCAAAGTGATTGCCTGGTCAGTTAATGAGAGGACAGTGATTGTAACCATGCCAGGATTCCAAGCAACCCACACCCGCCCTCCTGAAGTAACATGCCCATTATTAGTCCACTGCCAATCCCTCAAGAGAGTGTTCTGCAATGTGACTTTCTTTGCTTCTTTAACTTTCGTTTCGACTAATCCAACAATATGTAACTTCTCCTTCTTGAGAAATTCACGGACTTCCTATTGCTAAGCCCTCATATATTCCAACATCCTGCTTTAATCATTGGTAACTAACTTGCTAGAGAGCTGCTTGACTCCCGATGAGGCCTCACTTCCCATGTTCTTTGCATCTTCCTGTAATCCCTTTCAGCTTATTGGACAGTTCCTTCATGGTACAAGAGAGATTCTGATTGGAACTAGTATGATCACCTTGGGCACTCCTAGGCAATGCCAAGACGTCAGTATCTCTGTGTAGAGAATGATTGAGCTCCGCACTCCTAACGAGCTGTGTGTTTACTCTTACAATCTCCCTTGGAGTGCTTGGCCTAACCGTACTAATGGTTCCAAGTGCTAGTGCAGGATGGGGGCATTTTGTATATGGGCCTGTGGGCGCTACTCGAACTACCCTATTAGTTAAAGCATGAGATTGGGTTTGGTTCATGAACACTGCTACAACATCTCTACTGGGTGCAGCGACACAGGCATTGCTAGGCACTTCATCACATTCACTGCTTGGAACTTCAACACATGCACTGCTAGGAACTGCAGCACAGTCATTGCTAGGGACTTCCACAATTGCACGACTAGGCACAGCAGTGGAATCACTGCGTAGAACTGCTTCGGTGGGTGTGGTCCTTGGTCTGAAAGCATGTTTTCCTTTGGCTATAGTCCATCCTTTTTCTGGTGGGGGCTTGTCACTTTGAAAGCATGTTTTCCTTTGGCTAGACTTTGTGTGGTTCCTTCCTAGCAGCAATATCTTTGGTGCATTGCTGACTTGAGTGGCCAAACACCTTACAGACATGACACCTAGTTGGTATCCACGCATATTCGACCTCCACCATCCGCACATTTGCATCATTGATCATGACCGGGATTGCTTTAGGTAATGTGGTATCGGCCTCTATCTTAACACAGACCCTCGCATAAGCCATCCTGGAACCTCCTCAGTAGTTTTGTCTAACATAATTGGGACACCTATAGCACTAGCTATTTTTTGAATGTCTCATGGATTCCACAAGAACAAGGGGATGCGCTTCAATGTTACCCATATTGGAACACTGTGAGCTTATCAGAGTCCTCGTCTAAGGTAGGAGTCCAACTCCTAATGATAAAAAGACGACTTGCAATGTGCAAAGACCCCTGTTTCTAATGCCTTATTGCGATCAGACTCTTGTTTGAATTTGAAGACAAAGTTTTTATCACCATGAATGTTCATATCAAAGTGTCGTGTGCCCCACAATCTAGCTAGTGATTCCTTCACATAAGTGAAGCCTAGCCTTTTCCCTACGAATCATCCAATGAGTAGTCACTCACATTCCGCAATCTTGGTTGCGAAGTCTGTGGTCTGTATCTTAACAATCTTTTGACCATCAACCATGGACGATGGTTCATATATAAGTTTAGTGGATCCAGCGAAACGACCATGCATAAGTCTGGATGCCCATGTGTTTGCTTGAGCCGTTATTGTTGTTACCAGATTGACTAGGGTAGTGATATCTGCATCGATCTCCTTAGGAGGTCCTTCCTTAGGTTGTGGCCAAGATGTGGTTGTTGCGATGATAGAGCATTGCCTTGTTCTGTGCTCGGTGAAGAGATGTTGTGCAGTATCCCAGAAGGATGTGTAGCCTCTACATGGTTTCTAGGTTTTGTTCCCCTCCTCTCTTATCAGTAGGATCTCCTCCACAAGGGGCAATGGAGGATCCTTCATTGTCCCGATCCTTGTTCAGCATTGCGCAAGGATCAAAACATGCATCAGCCAAGAAAACCTAGATCACTACACAAAACCTTAGAATCGCCCCTCACCCAAAAAGGAACCCATGATTATGGACAATTTCGAATTTTTTTTTTGTAAATATAAAACACAGAAGGGCAAAAATAATGAAATACTATTGTAAAAAGTTGGTGGAATGTACATGTCACGGAGAGAAAAAATATTGTGTTTTGCTTTTAGCAAAATAAAAATTATCATAACTATCTACATCGTTATCGAATTTTGGTAAAGTTAATATCGTTGAAATGCATTTTTTTAGATTTTCCAAAAAAAACATTTAAATATTTAACGTTTTTAATATTTTCAAAGCAATTAGACAGGCCGATCATACTAGAAAAATAAGTCGGACATCTTAATACACATTTAAACAAAAACTGTAAACTTCATATTTTTGTGAATTCAAAGATTGGGGGAGAACTCATTCTCGGCGTTTAAATTTTTTCCCCAACTGATTCAAATTTGACTGAGTCTAACTCTGAAATTTATAATATATATCTTTACCTTAAAATAAGCTTACATTTCAATAATAATTCAGAGCTAAAATGAGGATAGTGAAAGAGGTGTTCAGTACAAAATATTTAACAAAAATAAAATTATATGAAGTGCCAACGAAACGAGACATATTCTAGTTATTTGTACATTGTTCAGGAATTGAAACAACAAACATAAAGACACAACAAATGGAAAAGAACAACAAACCCAAAGAAACAAAATCACTTGTCAATTCCTGTGTTTCTACTATTAACTTTGATAAAATTGGTTTTGATCTTGAATTGATTTCACAACTACATTCAACAATAACCCAATCAATATTTCTTGGACTGAATGTTTTTTCAACTAAAACCAAATACATTAATGCAACTGATAAACTTTAATCAACAAAACCTATCAGTATTTTTCGTATTGAATTTGGTATAATTGGTTTTCAATTACAATTAAATCCATCCATCTAAAACAAATACATTGATGTGTATTGCTAATCGTAAATCAACAACAACCAAATAAACCTTTCTACTGAATTAGTTAGAAATGGTTTGAAGCTCAATTAATTCCACCGAATCAACAAGAACCCTAGACATGGAAAAGTAATTTGCTAACCCCATGAAGCGAATTTCAAGAACAAAAGAATCAGAGAACCATTTCAACAATAACCCAATCAGTACTTCTTCAACTAACACAAATACATTAGTGCAAACCAATAATCTTTAATCAACAACAACCCAATCAGTATTTCTTTCAATGCATTTCGTAGAATAGGTTTTCGACTTCAATCAATTCCATCAATCTAAAACAAATAGATCAATGTGCATTATAATCGTTAATCAACAACAACCTAATCAACTTTTGTTTTACAGTATCTGTTACACATATCCCTTTAGCTCAATTACTTCCATCTTATCAACAAGAACCCTAAACATGAAATTCAAGTATTGATATTCACCTAATTATTATACAGAATACCACCTAATTTATATTTGTTATTCACTTTGACAATCTATTTTTATATTAATTATATAAATTTTGTATTTTTCAGGATTCAGAGCGTTAACGGATTAATGCGGAGTTTGAGGTAGGGGTGGGCACGGGACGGGATGGGACGAGATATACCAATCCCTATCCCATCCCGTTCATACGGGATCGGGACGGGACGGGACGGGACGGGATCAGCGTGCTAATCTTCTTCACTTGCAATTGGCTATGAATTCTAATTTGGTATTTGGAAGTTTTAAATGTATGCCCCATTAGGTGTCTTATATATTGAAGGTAGTGGTTTTAGGACTTATGATCTTCTATTGGTTAGAATGAGTAATTGGCTATGAGTTCTAATTTGGTATTTGGAAACCACCTGTAGATTCTTGATAAAACTGCCAATCTCTTATTTTTGTAATTTGTCCATGCCCAAAAGTGATCAATGTATTTTTGTGGGATATCGAGCATTCTGTCTGAATATGGTGATTTGTTTGGCCAAGAGGGTTATAGATTTTGGCATTTTGCACAACATTCCTGTTTGGAAGATTAATATATTTTTTTCACCATTGGATCCAGGCTTCTGATGAGCATTGGCTACGTATATTATGTGTGTATTACATATATTGAAGTCTATCAATGAGTGTTCTTCGATCTGTTAGCATTCTATCAAGTACAAAAACCAAATAAATTTTTGCTCTTACTATTTCTATGCCTTTTTGGTTTATGGTTTCCCCAGCGATAGGAAATTGATATACTTAGCATATCGGTCAGTAAAAAAAACTGATATTTTGATATAGCCCTCTGTATGTAAAACTTAGGTTGTATCCAGATACATTCATCTGCTCTATATAATCTAACTTCGTTTAAATTGACTATAGATAGTTGAATTATTTTGAACGTAAAATCTATCTACCGAAGTTGCAGCCTTGGATTTCAGCACTCTTTATTTCTCTTGTTGAGATCAAAACATGTTATCTATTAACAATTATATTTAACTATTACATGTCATTTCTGCGGAGAGATCAAAACATGTTGTCTATTTAACTCTTTAATGAGGAAGAGAAGGTTAATAATCTTCAACTTAATATTAATAAATTAGTTCGGGACGGGACGGGATTGGCGGGATTGAAAATCTTCATCCCATCCCATCCCATTCTAGATCGGGACGGGACGGGATCGGGATGAAATTATTCAATCCCATTAAGACCCGAAAAAATCGGGACGGGACGGGACGGGATCGGGACGAGAACGGGATCGCGGGATGGGATGCCCACCCCTAGTTTGAGGTGATAATAAGCAATTTGGTATTGACAAGCGGAGACGAGGGTGCAGTTAACCCAACACAATTATCCTAATTTTCTATAAAACCCAATAACCCTAATTTCTTTGGGGGTTATTCTCTATTTTTCCTAGGGGTGTTTTTCTCATCTCTTTTCCAGCCACCACACCGATCCACCATGCCGGCAATCCTCGCTCGATAGGAGAGCCGGCAGTACGATAATCCCGCCATCACCACCTCACCTCGCCACCGTCCAACAACCACAACCGCCACCACCATCAGACACCACATCCTCTCCCTGTTCCATCACGCCACATAGCCACCTTCCTTGTCCAGCAACCTCACCACTAAAGCCACAACCACCGCCACTAACCACCATGAAACATGGGCGTGACAACCCTGTTTCACGTCAAAAACTTCACCTCGCCACCGAGCTTCGCCATCACCACCATCAGTCTTCATCTCGACGTCTCTCTTTCTCTCACAGCCACCACCATCACCCGAGCACCACCACCACCACCATCACCCGAGCAGCACCACCATCCCTGTTTCTTCTCTGTTCTCAGCCACCCTGTCTCCCTCTTCCATTCTCTCCCTATTCTTCTTCGGCCTCTCTCTGTTCATCCATCTCTCGTCCCTCTCTCTTTCTCTTGCAAGGACTTGAGCTCGCTGGAGAAGCAGAATTCGCAAACAATAGTAGAAATAATGAGCGCCTCCCTGTTTCACACTGTTTCACAGCCACCGCTCCTCTCCTTCTCGTCATTTCATTCTCTCGTGTCTCTCTCACCATCCCTCTCTCTCTTGCAGGGGAGTTTCACTTGAGAAGAAGGAGGAGCGAAAACAAAGCAGCAGCGGCGGAGCAGAACGCGTCTCACTGGAGACGAAGGCGCAGAGGAGCGCGACTGTTGGAGGGAGAAAAAAACTGATTTTTGAATCAGTTTTGGCTATTGGCACCCCGAGATCCTGTAAGAGCAGCCATAGTGCATTTGTAACATTTTCTCGGGATGTGCATTCGTGCTGAGATGGATTCCACTGATGCTGTGACAACCACCACTACCATGGAGTGCTAAACCCTTCACCAAGGCTAAGATGAAGGTTTCAAGAGTTTGTTCTAGTTTGACTTTTTATTTATTATGTGCTTAACTGCAATATACATTTAATTTCTAAGTATTAGTAAATTACTTTCACCGATTATATCGGATTTGATCTAGACTAGTCGGTAGTTAGAGTTTTTTTTACAAATATTTAAAGCATTAGTTTTAATTGGTTAAGTTACACTTGTGATTGAGTGTGCCGTAATAAGAACTCAATGCTAGGAGTTGAAACTTAATAAATTAGACTTGTGATTGAGTGTGCCGTAATAAGACACTCAATGCTAGGAGTCTATAATTTATACTGAAGTTAATTGTAACATTGAATTTTAAAACTGAATTGTTCTTAACGATCAAATCATCAATGCAAGCAAGGGATTCTCGTCCCTAAAGCTTCTCACTTTAGAAAATAATAAGTTAGATTAAAATAACTTGAAAAAATGAATTGGTGGATTCAATGACTTGGTTTCCCTTCTCATATTCTTAAAAACTTTTATTTTGCTTTTTAATTTGATTTTTAGTTTAGATATTTTTATTGTTGTAACCCTAATTTAAATTAGTTTAAGTCAACTCTGAAATTTAATTGCAACCACAGTCCTTGTGGGATCGACCTATACTTGCCCTTGTCTACTAGTTAGACGCTATGCACTTGTAGTTATTAAGACTAGGTTAAATTAACCTATTTATTTAGGTTAGTGAAATCCGCATCAAGTATCAATGTGTACTGATAATCCTTAATTAATCAATAAGAACCCAATCAACATTTATTGCACTGAATTTGGTAGAAACATGAACTGAAGTACATTTCAAGAATCAAAGAAGCATTAGAACCTACATTCTCCGAAGTTCACTGCAACTTTAGCTGGAACAACCCAAGACCCATCAACCCAATCCTTATGAACCCTCAAATCATTCTTCCCAAACACAGACTCTTCATTACCCACATTGATGGATTCACCCACTTTGAACCCTCAATCGGGCTCCTTCACCTCTTCTTTAGGCAGAACTGGTCTCACATTGCTAAGATCAACACATTCTTTCAACGGTTTTGTGTCCTTCTTGTCTAGCAATGTCTTGAACTAAACTAAGATTGTCTTTCGACGAGTTTGGGTTCAAAGAACTGTGCCGCTGAACCATGTGCCTTTGCGACCTGGCTCTTCACTGCAGATTTCGACCTCCAGGAGAGGAGGGGCTCGCCATTCTTGATGAAACCCTGGTGAATGACTTGTGAGAGAGAGTTGGTAGGAGAAATTGCAGAGAATGAGAGTGTTTTGATGAAATGTTCAAGTGAGTCACTTTGGGCCCTTATACAGAGGCCCGTTTGTTTAATCTTCCGTCATAAAAACCGGATCATTCGGTCCTCGATTTCCAATTTGCCAAACCCGCCAGTTAATTGGCCCAACCCATCACTTCTCTCGCTTACTTCCTGTATCCCTATCTTGATTGGAGACTTGATACCTCTCCAGTCCAGATGTTTCATGAATTCTCAACCACTCACAATGAGAATGAATGTCTGATCATTTGTACTATAATAGGTGAACTAAGATCTAATCACCTCGGAAGCGAGAGAAGAAGATGGAAGGAGGAAGAAGGAAATAAAGAAAGAATAAAGAAGGGAGATAAGAGGGGCTTGAGGAATAGGCAATTTTGGCGGTTATCCACTTTCTGTTAAAAAGATAGTGAATTAAATGGATCTTGGAACGAGACCCACCTGGCTCGGTGTAAATTTTGGTTATTAACTGGTCACACCTCGAGCTTGGTCTCTAAAAATTCAATTTTTAAAAGGCCAGTCCGATTCTCTGGCTTGAGTACTTGGGCCAGTTAACTAGATCGAGCCCAACCACAATATATTCAGTCTAGACTCAATGAACGTCCTCAGTCTCGGGCTTGTCAAGCTCGCCGGTCAGCATGTGCCCAACACATGCCTTGGATCCTGGCAACTCCATTATCTTCTTTAAACGATGCCTAAACCCTTTAGATGAGTAGGGAATTGAGAACACTTGACGTTGGCATATACTTGCCGCAGGTAGTTTAGGAGTTTAATTGTAGATAAATATGCTAATTATCTTTAACTCTTGAGGGTTCTGCAATCTATTCAGAAAATGATTGCGGATTTCTTTTGGGGAGACCATGAAGGGAGACATAAGAGGAAATGGATAGCATGGAATAAAATCAGTGTACCTAAGGAGGAAGGTGGGTTAAATGTTAGAAGTCCTGATGATATTATAAAAGCTTTTCGCATCAAAAACTCCAATTCTTTATGGGCAAATTTTTTGAGGAAAAAATATTTGAAGGCAGGGGTTCCCATCAAAAAACAAGAGATTAAAGTTGGGGCTTCTCCGTTTATAAAAGAGCTGTTGGCACATAAAAATTTTATAGTTGAAAATTTCACTTGGAGGATCACTAGAGGTACTGTCTGTTTCTCTGAAGAACACTGGGCTAAGGATGAAATCTTTACTCAAAATGGGAAGGTGGAAACAAATGACACAGGGAGTAACTTCATAATGTTAACCTCTGTAATGCAAAGAAAAGCTCAAGAGCTTTACAAGACAATAGTGAAAGGTGATGAAGGCAACCTAGATACTAGAATATGGATACCAAATAATGATGGTATGTTCTCTATTAGCTAAGTATGTAAAACTTTATGTGGAAAAGGGCCACAATATGAATTTTGGAATTGGATTTGGCATCATTTACTGCCTTCTAAAATTTCCATTTTTGCATGGAAGATTATTAGAAGGACTATACCCATAGATGAAGAAATTAGAAGAATTGGGTTCCAACTTGCTTCTAAATGTGGGTGTTGTTCTCAATTTGGGGAGGAAACTATAAAACATCTTTCCTTGGAGGATGAGCTATCAAGAAGAGTGTGGATACATTTTGATTTGGTGTTTGATATTCACGTACATAGACAGGTTGAAGTTTATACCATGCTAAATGCGTGGTTTAGGAAGGCGAATAAATTATCTTTATTGGGTACCCTCATTCATCTCGCTCCTCTTTTTATTTTATGGGAAATTTGGATTCAGAGAAACAGAAAACTTTATGAAGGAAATGAGTGCTCGCCGTGTTATGTGATTATTAAAGTCTACTACTGGATTAAATGTGTTGCAAATTTTTTTATTCCGAAAGCAAAGGAAGCTAATGGGGCTTTGCTTCATAGATTGGGTATACAAGAAAAGAAAGTAGAAATGATTCCTCCCCGGGTGATTTATTGAGCTTTCCCTCCTACAGGATGGTATGTGCTAAACATAGATGGATCTTGTAGGGCGAATGTTATTAGAAATGAAGAGGGTAATTTTGTGGGAGCCAGACAATGTTTTTTTGGTGAAGGATCAAATAATTCAGCATAAATTAGGGCCTTGCTTGAAGGCTTGAGATTTTGTATTGATCAGAGAGTTCCAAATTGCATTACTCAAACGGATTCTATGCTGGTTAAACAATGGCTTCTCCAAGAAGCATGTATTCCTTGGTTTCTTAGCAATTGGTGGAGGGAGATCAGAGAGATGAACAAGGCCTTGGTGTGGCATTGCATCCATGTGTTCAGGGAAACTAACGTAGTGGCGAGCAGGCGCATTGGTTAGATTGATGCAAGTGGAGCATATGTCTCAGACTTATTCTTGGGGCTCGCTTCCTAAAAGAATAAAGTCTCTACTTATTCTTGATAAGAATAAAATGATGTATTTAAGGCTTCCGATTGCTAAATGATTATGTTAATGGAATATCTTTATTTGGCTCCATCAAAAAGTTTGAGATTGGGCGTCGAGGATCAAGTAGGCGGCTGTGAGTTTTGACTAGATGTTGTTTTTTATGTTACAATGTCATTACATCAGACTGAGATTAGCAGGGATCAATCCAGTGAGTGGATTGGAATTGCTGTGAAGAAATGGTGCAGAAATTTCCTAGATAAACAGGGGAGTAAATACTTTGTTTTAATGAAAATCTGGATTGTTGTATGGGCAAGGCAGTGCTCAATATTCCAGTACACATTGCGGTGGATAGGTTTCTGTGATCTGTCAATATTTTTAATTCAGAACTGCAATATATTTATTGGACAGAGTGCTGCATCTGACAGTGATGCAATATACATGCTGCTACATCATTGAGGAAAAAAATTGAGTCACAATAGAGTATTTGTTTAAAAAGTGTTTCCAAAAAGTACGTTTCATGCACGTCAAAGAAGGAATTGAAAGTATGGATATTTTCATAGCCCTTCTAGGGAGCGAGGGCCCTCGCACCCTAAAATTTTTGTATTTTCCATATACAGCGAACATGGGTGGACAATTCCAGTTACATTAGTTGGAAAAATTGAGAATTTTATCATTGTCAAAGTCACTATTAGACTTTTGAATTCGAACTTGGTTCAATTTTTTTTTTTAGTGTGAACTGGCAATGGGCGAGCGATTTAGTGAGATTATTAGCAGGTTTTTGGGATTCTCAAAAGGGAAAGTAACTAACCCTCAACTGAAAGAACTCAGGGTGTGTTTGGTTTCATGGAATCCTATGCCATGGGAATCCATGAAGGGATCCCTATATTTTAGGCTAATTTGAGGTATAACTCCACATGCACTATTGATTTTGTTATCAATGGTAGAAATGAAAGTCTCATGATAACAACTTTATCATTACTTTTTCACCAACATTTTTTGCATGCTCAGTGGTGGTCTGTGTTGTTCAATGGCCTATGTATTTTGTACCCTAGTTTATGAGCCAAATCCTTAAAGTTTGCTCTTTTCTTTTCAAAAATAGGGCCTACTTGAGATGAAGTATAAGCTGCTTTTGAGTTAGTCACTTAGACGACATCTTCCTCTTTAGAAACCGGAGTTGTCTTCTTGTTTCCCGTCTTTAGTTCAACATCCTCATTCTCTTCTTCCTTCAGCAGCCCTTCGAACTTCTTTGATGTATCCAGGTTGTAAACTTGCCGGTCATGTAAGGGTTGTGTCGGGTTTATTCATCACTCAAGCCTTGGGATTTTGAGTCAGTACATGGGATTTTTGACAAGTTGGTCTGTAAGGTTAATACCACATCAAACCTTGTAAGCAAGCACTTAAAGATCTTTATTAATATTGTTGAATTTTCTAAACATAGTAGAATCCACAAATTGAAGATGCAATACAGTTTGATGTTTCACCCCATCCTTTAAGGGAAATTTTCAACCAAACACTGCACCCCCAAATTATTGAACCTCTATCATAACCACAAATCATTTCCTAAGACAATTTCAGCTGTTTAAAACATCCCTAATGGGTAATCCATTGATGATAACATAGTTATTAGCTTATCTATAAGAATAATATTCTACAAACATGCTCCATATTGAATCAAAACATGCTACATATTTGCTTCCATAGTGGCAGAAGCTATGTGTGTCTGCTTGGCACTCCTCCAAGAAATAGTTCCTCCAGCTAACAGATAAATGTAGCCTGATGTGGATTTCCTACTATCTTGGCATCCAGCAAAATCAAAATCAGAATACCCTATTATCTCCAACTAATCTGATTTCTTATATGTGAGCATGTAATCCTTAGTTTTCTATAAATATCTCATAACTCATTTGGCTGTTTTCCAGTGATCCATCCCAGGGTTGTCTAAATATCTGCCTAGCATTCCAACAATGAATGCTATATTTGGACATGTACAAACTAGAGCGTACATTAGACTCCCAACAGCTGATGCATAGGGAATCTCTTGCATTTCTTTAACTTCAAGTTTATTCCTAGGGCATTGTTTAAGACTAAATTTATCTCCTTTCGCTTCAGGGGTGTCTCTTGGTTTACAATTTTGCATGTCAAATCTTTTAAGCACATTTTCTATATTTTGCGATAATCCAATAATACCCCGAGAGCGACCTCGATGCATCTGAATCCCTAAAACAAAAGAAGTTTCACCAAGATCTTTCATATCAAATTTCTTTGATAGAAATCTCTTAGTTTCGTACAACATGTCTTTGTTATTAGTGGCAAGCAGCATGTCATCAACATACAAAACCAAGAAAATGTGTTTACTCCCACTTAACTTATGATACACACAATTATCCACTGTATTTGTCTCGAAACCAAATGAGACAATTACTTGATGAAATTTGTGGACCATTGACGGGAAGCTTGCTTGAGCCCATGGATGGATTTCTTTAGTTTGCATACCATATTTGGGTCTCCAGACACAAAGTTTTCTGATTGCACCATATAAATTCTTTCATCAATGTTGCCATTGAGAAATGTTGTCTTAACATCCATCTGATGTAGCTCAAGGTCAAAGTGCGCAACAAGTGTCATCATTGTCCTAAATGAAACTTTCTTTGAAACTGGAGAGAAAATCTCTTTATAGTCTATGTCTTCCTTTTGAGCGAAGCCTTTAGCTACAATACGATCCTTATATCTCCACATTACCTTTTTAATCCCTCTTGGTTTTGAATATCCATTTACAACCAATGGACTTTGTATTTTTAGGTAATGGGACAATATCCCAATTTGATTGTCTTGCATAGACTTGTACTCCTCATTCATAGTATCTACCCACTTTTGAGAGTTAGAATCTTGCATGACTTGATGGAAGTTGATTGGATCATTTTCCATCAATCCATCATTTTTCTCATGTTTTTGGAGTAAAACTACGTAATCATCCGGAATAGCATTTCTCATTTCTCTCGTGGATTTCCTTAATGACATTCGTCCTTGAGGTTGTTGAGTTTGTTCATCTGGAAGATTTACTTCAATTTGAACAGAGAGTTGTTCAACATTGTCTTGTTGAGGTTCCAGATTTGCTTCTTGATCAATGACAGATAAGAAACATGTACATTGTCAAAAATAGTAGTAGGAGTCGAAATCTATTCCTCCTCAAAGACAATGTCTCTTACCTTATCCCCCCTTCCTCCAAACTCAACATCCTAAAAAAATGTCATAGTTCTCGTTTAAAAAATAGACCTAATTGTGGGATCATAAAATTTGTTGCCCTAGATCGCTCTGAATAACCAATAAAGTAGCTGTTTAATATCTTGGAGTCTCATTTGTTTTCATTTGGCCTATAAGGCCCAGCCTCAGATGGACATTCTCAAATGTGAAAGTGCATTAATCTAGGCTTTCGGCCTGTCCAAAGTTCATAAGGAGTTTTGTCAGCTGCTTTAGTTAGTAATACTGTTTGCATGGGCTCAAGTAAGTTTTAAATTCAAATAATTACGGAATACATCTCAAGATACCTAGCATAACATTAATATCAAGCCTTTGGACAGTAATATTAACTTGTAAGTAGTACTCTTGGTGTGGTGATCAAATATTGACAATAACTCCTGTCAAATAATAAGTCTATCTTTCGATAGGCTTATTATTCACATGGAAACCTTATATTGTCACATATTTATCACTACAGGTGTATATGCAATTTGGCTAAATATTATCTTTCCTTTGGGCCGGCTAATATTCGCATAAACTCATAAACACAAACATCTCAACATTCTTAACACACTAATCTACATAAGAGAGGTCACTTTGGTGACATCTTGTTTCAATTAGTTCAATCAAATGTTAGACAAATTAAATAAGTCATTAGATGCACCAAAATAAAATTTTAATTTTAAATTTTCAAATAAATTGCCTTAAGAAAAAATAATAAATAAATAATGGACCTAAGTAATGTACCTAATTTAAGGTCCATGATTTAATTTCCTGAAATTTTTTTAGGGTGGCTCAGACATATTCTGCTGGTTGCAAATAGCCAAAACAGGATGGACCAGTTCTCTGAACTGGACCAGGGTGACCCATCTGTCCCAGACCGTGCCCTAGCAACCCATAAGACCCTGTCCTAGCAACCCAGATCCAACAGCTCAAATGCCTTTGAATTAAGATGTGGCCCAATGAAAATTTTCAAATAAAATTGAAGGCTTGTTATACACATGAGCCGAATACAGGTCCAACAAACTAAACACTAGAAACTTTAACCAATCATTTTATGCTTGTTATACACATGGGCCTTAACAAGGGCCGAAAGTAGGTCCAAGTTATAAAGTTTGATTCGATTCAAACTCTATTGGATGAACATATCTTTCATCGAGCAGATCCAGTTCACCAAAAATCAACCAAACAAAATCAAAGTTTCTGATTTGGATTGACATAGTTTACACTTCATGACCTTTCATTCAAAAGATAAAAATAAGTTTATGACTAAAAATATTCTAATCTGTATGGCTTATTTTTGAGGTCCAAAACAGATCCAAACTCAATGAAAACCCATTTCTCAAAGGATCAATCAAGATTTGAACGAAGCAGATCTTTACATGCAGATCTTGTTTTTACATGCAGGAGATTTTATGAGAAATTCCTAAATGAAAACCCCTTTTGTGAAAAAAAAAAAACTTTAAAAAACCTTGATTTTATGCCAAAAGTCTATCATAAATTTCATAATCTCTCACAGAATCAATCATAGAGTAGGCTCTGATACCACTTATTAGCTTATCTATAAGAATAATATTCTACAAACACACATGTATGTTCCATATTGAATCAATGAGAAGAAAACAATCAAGAATAAAACGGAAGCGTACTTTGATCCATGATAACACTTTCAAGCAAGCGATGAGTCTTGATCTTCCAGTTGATAACGTATGTTTTCTGTATATCTCTTTGTAGAAGGAAATTTCAGAAGAAACAAACACACGCACAACTGGGGACCATAACCCAGTATCTATAACTAATTGAGTTATCAGTTATTTTTACTAATTTTTAATTTGGTCTCTCATCAAATTAAAAATTGTTTAAGTGTATCTATACATTAAGCCTATAACATTTTAATACCTAATTCAATTAACCATTTTTAAGGTGTTTAAAAAAGGGAGGCAAAAGTGTAAATTCCCCCCCCCCCCCCCCCCCCCCCCCCCCTAGCCGCCCGCGCCAACAACCTCGCTGGTTGACCCAGGCCGGAAGAATTACTCCTCTTTCAAATAGGAATAAAAGAGCTGTACCGTTCGTTACATAGCCATGTTATCGGACTTAACAAGGAAAGATGTGAAGCATACATAGATCATAAAGAAGATTGTGACATATTTTCTTTTGTTGCAGTTTCATACAAGTGGTCCGAAATGGCTACTATCCAACATGCTGAAAATATTATTTTTATTTACAGTAATGGTTAAAGCAAGTAGTGAGTCGCGCCAGCCCAGATATCTGGTGGGCTGTCGGAGTAAAGTTGAGAAAGAAAAGCTGACAATCATGGATAGGATATGCGCGCCCTTCCACCTCAGGTAAGTGTGATCAGACTTTGACTTGTTGAAGCATCAAAAAGTTATGTTGAAGGGAAATAGGTTTTTTTTTTTTTTTTTTTAATGTTGGACCAAAAAATTGGGTGTTAATGGCCACCCCACACTTGAGCTTCCTCTGAATGTATCTTCAACTGGTAGGTATATCTTGGCATGTAAGGGTGGAGTAGTAGAAGATGCAGTATATGGTTGGTTGTTTGTTTTAAGCTCTCTACCTGCTTGCTCTAAGAAAACCCCTGGAGACCCACAACAACCAACCATGGCTTCCCCTGAAGATGTATGTATATTTTCAAGAGTCGAATTTCATCCATGCTCAATCTGGACTCTGCTATTTAACATTTTAAAATAAAAAAAAAAAGGGCACAGTACAGTGTCGAGGCATTGGTCACCTTAGTATTTTCTAGCACTTTTGTGTCGATGGGGAGTACTCAACTTCCATAGTTCCATTACCGCGCGCTAAAAAGTATATTGTATAAATAAAATATGAATGCGGACTTTTATCGTTTCCATCATTATTGGGAGGACACTTAATAGTCTTGGCCATTAAGAATAGTTTCATTGGCTGCGAGATCAAACACTTCATATATTTATATTGTTCTATCACCCAATAGATTTTGATAGTTCCACTTTAAAAAACCTAAATAACTATTATATGATCGCAACGAAAGCACCCTAACAACCTACAGGTGCTTTTTGTCATGGTTGCTTCAGATATGCAATTACTAACTTTTTCTGCATTATAGACCAAGAAAGGTTTCTCTAATAGTTGTTAAGTAGCCATCAAAGTTGATTGCCATTTTGACTACTATTTGGGTTTTTTGTTTTTTTTCAATAGCCTTAACTCCTCCCACTTCAAATGCTATCGAAACCTTGGACACGTGATTTCATCCATCACAGGCATACTCAATGAGGGAGCCATGTAATATAAAAATTAGTTACTTTAACATGATTTTTTTTTAAATACAACAAAAATGGGAGTACAACAAAAACAGTCATTGAAGATTCATAAATTCTAGGGAGCGAGGGATGGGTGTAACCACCCATCTCCCTCGAGATGCATGCCGTCACTTATCTCGAGGGAGATGGGGGGGTGGAGTGATGTCATAATTAATTAAATATAATATAAAAATTAGTTACTTTAACATGATTTTTTTAAAAATACAGCAAAAGGAGGAGTACTACAAAGACAGTCATTGAAAATGATTACTACTATATTCATTAAAGATTCAGAAATTCTAGGGAGCGAGGAAAATGGAGCGAGTGATGGGTGTAACCACCCATCTCCCTCGAGATGTGTGTTGTCACTTATCTCGTGGGAGATGGGTGGTTACACCCATCCCTCGCTCCCCAGAAGGGCTCTTGAAGATTATTACTACTTCTAAAAACACAACTCAAGATAAGGGTTTGAATCGTTAATTACTACTACATGAAGAAAATGAGGATGAGATTGGGTTGCTTACGATTTTTTTGTGGAGATGACTAACACAGTGATTAATGAAGGCACCTGGTACCTAGAAGAATAAGAATAAGGTTGTTTGGACCCTGCTGGATCTTGTAAATATGAGCTCAAATAACTCAATAGTTATAGATTTTTGAAGATGATGAAATATGGGGGTTTCCCTCATCTTATCCAATCGATGGAGTGTGAAGAAGAAACTGTGGATTTTGGTTTCTTGAAGAAATTTTGAGGAATTTAACCTCTATCTCTAACTCTAACTCTAAAAGTAGAGTTTGGATTTGATATGTATATGATTTGAAGGATGAAGTCCTGATTGAATCGAAAAGTGAACATAGAGGGGCTAATAAAAAAACTAATTGCGGGACAATTTTTTTTCTTCTCAAAAGTCAATGAGGGCAAGTGCCTCCACGTGAATCTGTGTCTGGTGTCACAACTATCTTCTTGCCTAGCCAAGTGAGGTTAGCAAGTGTAAATAATGTAGAGTATTCTACATTGTTCTAGAGAATTATCTAGAACCTTCCATAAAATTTCATAGAGTTTGATAGGATTCTAGTCCTTAGATATTTCTAAGGAAGTGTGTAGAAGTTCATTGTAGACTGTTAGATCAAATTGATCACAATTGTCCATTGAGGAGGTGGAGTTGTATAAATAAGCTGAGGCCTCATTTGTTGTAGTCACCTCAAAGAATTCAAGCAATACAAGTTCTAGTTCTCTTAAGCTCTCTTGTGTGTTCTTAGCTTGCTTAGCTTTCCAAAGTCTAAGTAAGTCTTTCGTGGGCAAGGCTGACTAGCTTTCTTTGATAAGTCGGGGCAAAGTTTGCTAGTGCCGTACGGGAAGTACTTGTGAAAATAAAGCCCGTGACAATTGGTATCAGAGCCAAGTTTGGTGAAATCATTCTACACAAGAGAATGTCGTCGGAGGTCAACAACCCATCAATTGGCAACAACGACAAAGGTGAAAAAGTTCGCAAGGACAAGTCGAAGGACATGATCGCTGCGATGGATGAAAGGTTGGCTAAGTTGTGTGCCACCATGTCCTACTTGAGGGAGAAAGTCGAAGACATGGACCAACGCATCGAGGGTCAAACATCCAATGGGGAGGACCAAGAGCTCCGGTAAGAGATGCAAGGAGCCTTAAACGCAGTAGTGGACTTGGTGTCAAAAAAGATCGAGTCCCTATAAGCCAAAGTTGTTGCTAAATATGAAGAGATGGAAGTTTATAAAGAAAGAGTTGAGAAACTTGAAACTCAACTCAGGGTGTGCATGGCCGCGGTAGCCAATGGTGGGACTACACCAGGGACAATCACCCACAGAGTCGAAGCTCCCAAACCTAAGGCTTATGGTGGGGCAAGGAATGCAAGGAAGATCGACAACTTCTTGTGGAACATGGAGCGCTACTTTGATGCGGTTGGCATAATAGATGAAGCATCAAATGTACGTAGTGTCTCCTTATATTTAAATGATATTGCTACAGTTTGGTGGCGCAGAAGGTCCGATGATGTCAAGAAAGGATTGTGCACCATCGACACTTGGGAAGAATTCACGAAGGAAATCAAGAGACAATTCTACCAGGAGGATGTCGAAACAAAGCTAGGGCCAAGCTTCACCGCCTTCAACACAAGGAAAGCCACATAAGGGAGTATGTGAAGGAGTTCTCGGAGTTGCTCTTGGAGATTCCTGACATGGGAGAAAAGGATGTTTTGTTTAGCTTTCTTGATGGCCTAACAGGTTGGGTGTTGTGGGATTAACCGGCCTAAATAAATAGACTAATTTGACCCACTTGTAATAATCGCAAGTGCACGGTGTTTAACTGGTAGACAACGACAGGTATGGGTCGATCCCACAAGGAAGGTGGATTAAATTGAATTTAATAATTTAATTAAACTAATTCGGAGAAAATGGGGTTACAGTGTTTTTGAAACTAAACTAAAAATAAATAAAAAATAAGAAAAATAAAATAAAAGGAAAAGATTGATGAGATGGATTTGTGGGGTTTGGACTCACCGATGAGTTAGCAAATATATTTAAATCTAAATTACTGAAATTATAAACGAGAAGCTTTAAGGATGAGGATCCCTTGCTTGCACCGAAGATGTGATCATTAAAATCCAATTCCAATCATATCAAGTTGTTGTCAAACATTAACAATTTATCTCAAGCAAATAAACTCTTATCAAGCATTAAGTGTCTTTTTAAGGCTCACTTAATCAAAGTCTATGCTTAATAATTTTTGGCACATGTTTTGAATATTGATAAAATGTGAATCTAACTACCAAACATATCAAGTTTTAATCGAACATGAAAGGTGAAAGCAATTTATCAAATTTTTAAAATAAAATTGTAATTAACAATTAAGCATTTAAGTCAGTAAAATAAATTATACAACCCTTTTGCTTTGTCGCCGCCTTGGTGCGGTGGTACTTAGCAGTGAATCCAGGCGGTACACAGCAAGCTCGGGGTGCTCAGCATGAAACAGGGGTGCCAGTAACTTGTCTCTTAATATTAAGAGGATTGGGGTGTGTTTAGTGCCCCAAGCCTTCTTCCTCATTCAAATGGAGACAGGAGGCGGGAATGGAGCAAGCAAGGTCGCTGCTTGCAGGAGGGATGTCCGGTGTGCGAGCAAATAAAGTAGGCGGGCTGCGCAGGCGTGGTTGGAGGGCGAGATGAAAAGAGGTCAAGAGAGAGCTCGATGTTGGTTGCTGCTCGGGCTGTAGCGTGGCTGCTCGGTGCTGGCTGTTGTGGCTGTGAGCAGAAGAGAGAGAGGACTCAAGCAGGATGAGCAGGTGAGAGCTCGAGCAGGATGGGTAGGTGGCGTTGGCGACGCTGTGTGGCTGAGAGAGAGAGACGACGAGAGAGGTCCAGGTGGTGTTTAATGGAAAAGAAAAAGAGGTAGTGATGAGAATCACTGTGAGAAGGAAAGAGGATTTGTTTTTGGCTATTGATGATTGATTCCCTTCTCCCCCTTTTCTTTCACATTCATTTTCTATTGTATTTATAGATAATGAACAAAATGAATAGAGATGAGACAAATGGATGATTCATGGAGTGAATCAAGGTAAAATCAAATCTGAATATGGGATAAATGGGATAATATTCTTTGGGTTTGAGTTTATGGGCTTGGTTTTGAGTTAAAGTTATGGGCTTAGGCTATTTTCACCTCCACTTCCTCTGAAGTCACCGTCTGAGATTTGTTCATTGCATTTTTCTCTGATTTCTTCATTACAGCTTCACATTCTACAAAAACACAAAAATTTAATAATTAATCTAAAATAAGGATTAACAAAAATATAACAAAAGGTAATAATGCTATACTTATGTGATTATCAGCTATCTGACTCACGGTCATCTCAAGTTTTCGGATAGCTTGGGAGTTTTGTTGAGAAATAACTATCAATTCTGTAATATCCTGAAAATTTTGCTCAAGCATTTCTCCTGTTCGCTCTATAAAAAGGTTCAAAATATCCTCTAACTTTGATGTGTCGGATGGAGGAATAACTTGATGAAATTGAGACTCATTATCAGGAATGGAAGCTTGAGGAGTTTGAGGAGTGTCTAGAGGGCCTTCATGGTACTGACCATGAGCCCATGAGAAGGCAGGATGATAGGCTAAACTTGGGTTGTAATAATCTAAATATGGATCATAATCAGGTCGTCGCATGTCATAAAATGAATTGACTTGCTCGAAAAAATAGGCTGGATAATCCCTTGTGTTCATTTTTTTTAAATCACTAACTCTAAAAAATACATAGACTCACACACAAACAGCAACCAATAAATGCACAAGAAACATGCCTCCCTAAGCAATCAATGTTTTAAGATCAATTATCTATTTATCTTTGGGGGAGAGGGACAATTATTTCTTATGTAATCTTTATGACAGAGCAATGGGTGCTACAAGATGATCCTAAGAGTATATACTTTACACCACAAAGTTCAAAATCAGTAGGCTGGAGTTTTGTTTTAAAGAAACCGAATTATCGCACAAGAGAATGAGGTCACAATGGTCCAATTAAGTACTTCCTTGTGCTACCGCTCTGTAAGCCAATAGTTGTGAGAACGATGTGATGTTAAATGTACACTTGAGGCTTGTGTTCCTAGCCCAAAATTGTTAGTTACACCAATTCTTCTTATGGATCGTAGCTTACTTATGACTCGGCGTACCGGGTAAATTACCCTTGTGGATGTGGCCTCTCGGAGTTCATTGAATGATTAAACCGATCGTCACTTTTAGCTTTGGTCAACACAAAAATTATTGGATTCACCTTGGTTTTGGTTGTCCTATGAACACCGTACCTAAAAGATGGCTCTATCTAACTTGCTAACTAATTTTAATTATGTTTGGCTATTGGTTGCACACAGCTAGAATGATGAGGTAGGATATCAAGTCCCACCAGTTTCTATTTAAAAGTTAGGTCTGCTTATTATGAATTACTAAAGTTTAGCATCCACAATTACATAATTTAAACAACCAACACACAATTGAAAACAATTATATAAAGCACCCGATCGCTAATACGTTGCGTGAGTTAAAAGTACTTACAGTCTGCGCATTCATCTTTGCACAAAGAGTTAGCACAATTAAAAAAATGTCCGACTTCTTTTTATCCGTTTTAATCAGCACACAAGCATATGCAATCAAATTATTAGTCTTGGTCTTAGAGATCAGATTTTTAAATCATAAAAAAAATTATTGGGTAACAATTAAAATTGTTTCCTTATAATTTATTTTGACTTGGAAAATTTTAGGTTTTTTTTTAGGTTATTAAAAATGGAAAACAATAGAGTTTACAAAAATTATTACACCACACACTCGTAAAACGAGGTGAAAATAAAATTAAAACTCTCCTCACAAAATAAAAAAATTTTAAATTAAATTTGCTTGATGTTTGCAGGATCGTCCAATTTCCTCAAGAAGTGTGTATTCTGCAAAATCAAACAAATAACACGAAATGAGTGTAAAAAGAACTTATAAAAATAAAAATAAAAAAAATTTCTTTCTGAAATTTTGTTTTTTTTTTTAAATTAGTGAAAATAAATCTTAAATTCAATTACACCGCTAATTTCCCCAGGAACGGCTCGAAAAACTTGTTGCGGGATTAACCGGCCTAAATAAACAGACTAATTTGATCCACTTGTAATAACCGCAAGTGCACGGTGTCTAACTGGTAGACAACGGCAAGTACGGGTCGATCCCACGAGGAAGGTGGATTAAATTGAATTTAATAATTTAATTAAACAAATTTGGAGAAAGTGGGGTTACAGTGTTTTTAAAACTAAACTAAAAATAAATTAAAAATAAGAAAATAAAATAAAAGAAAAAGATGGATGAGATGGATTTTGTGGGGTTTGGACTCACCGATGAGTTAGCAAATATATTTAAATACTGAAATTATAAACGAGAAACTTTAGAGATGAGGATCATTTGCTTGCACCAAAGATGTGATCATTAAAATCCAATTCCAATCGTAGCAAGTTTCTGTCAAACATTAACAATTTATCTCAAGCAAATAAACTCTTACCAAGCATTAAGTGTCTTTTGAAGGCACACTTAATCAAAGTCTAAGCTTAGTAATTTAGTATATGCTTTGAATATTGATAAAATATGAATCTAACTACCAAACATATCAAATTTTAATCGAACATGAAAGGTGAAAGCAATATATCAAATTTCTGAAATAGAATTGTAATTAACAATTAAGCATTTAAGTCAGTAAAATAAATTATACAATCTTTTTGGCTTGTCGCCGCCTCGGTGCGGTGGTACTCAGCAATGAATCCAGGCAGTACACAGCAAGCTCTGCGTGCTCAGCATGAAACAGGGGGTGCCAGTAACTTGTCTCTTAATATTAAGAGGAATGGGTGCGTTTAGCGCCCCAAGCTTTCTTCCTCATTCAAATGGAGACAGGAGACGAGAATGGAACAAGCAAAGTCGCTGCTCGCAGGAGGGTTGTCTGGTGTGCGAGCAGGTGAAGCAGGGCACTGACAGCAGGTGGGCTGTGCAGGCGTGGTCAGAGGGTGAGATGAAGAGAGGTCGAGAGAAAGCTCGGTGTTGGCTGATGCTCGGGCTGCAGCGTGGCTGCTCAGTGTTGGCTGTTGTGGCTATGAGCAGAAGAGAGAGGGCTCAAGCAGGACGAGCAGGTGAGAGCTCGAGCAAGACGGGCAGGTGGCGTTGGCGACGCTATGTGGCTGAAAGAGATGGACGATGAGAGAGGTCCAGGTGGTGGTTGTTTTGTGGTGTTTAATGGGGAAGAAAAAGAGGTGGTGATGAGAATCACTGTGAAAAGGAAGGAGGATTTGTTTTTGGCTATTGAGGATTGATTCCCTTCTCCCCATTTCCTTTCACATTCATTTTCTATTGTATTTATAGATAATGAACAAAATGAATAGAGATGAGATAAATGGATGATTCATGGAGTGAATCAAGGTAAAATCAAATATGAATATGGGATAAATGGGAGAATATTCTTTGGGTTTGGGTTTATGGTCTTGGTTTTGAGTTTAGGTTATGGGCTTAGGCTATTTTCACCTCCACTTCCTCTGAAGTCACCGTCTGAGATTTGTTCATTGCATTTTTCTCTGATTTCTTCATTACAGCTCCACATTCTACAAAAACACAAAAAATTAATAATTAATCTAAAATAAGATAAAAATAAGGATTAACAAAAATATAACAAGAGGTAATAATGTTATAATTATGTGATTATCATTGGGCCAAGTTGGAATTGAAGAGGCGAGGTGTGCAAGACCTTGCAACGGCTAGGGTTGCGCCCAAATCCTTGATTGGATTCAAGAGAAAAGACTCATCCAAGGGGCAAGGGAAAAGGTCGAGTAATGATGGAAAATGTAGGGGAAACAAAGAGAAGTCCTCCAAAGAACACAAGTACTCCTAAGACAAAGGGAAAAAGATGGATCACCCAAGAAGATATCTTGCTTCTTATGTAGTGGACTCCATCAGGCATTCGAGTGTCCCAACCGGGGGAAACTTTCCACGCTTGTCATGGAAGAAGAATCAAAAGAAGAAAGGAGGATCGCCTCACTAAATCTCCTAATTGCCATTCAAACTAAGGTCAAGGAACAACCACGTGGAAGGATGTACGTGTAGACTGAGATTGGGAACAAGACTTTGAAAGCCTTGGTGGATACTGGAGCCGACACATTCTACATGGCCAAAGACTTTGCTGAATTAATTGGCCTATCGTATACTAAGGAGAAAGCGCTTTTTAGCGCTTAAAAATAGGCTTAGATAGCGCTTAAAAATATAAGCTTGCATAGCGCTTAAAAATAGGCTTAGATAGCGTTTTTTAGCGCTATCTAAGCTACCGCTATGGTAGCTAAGATAGCGCTAAAAAAAGCGCTATGCAAGGCACGTACTTGAATAGCGCTTAGTTAGATAGCGCTTTATTAAGCGCTATCTAAGCGTTGATTTTTTTTTTAATTAACTTCAATAGCGCCTTAGAAAGCGCTATGTAAGCGCTAATTTTTTTTTTAAATTAGCTTGAATAGCGCTTTGATGAGCGCTATTTAATTTTGTTGATTTTTTTTTAATTAGCTTCAATAGCGCTTTCTAAAGCGCTATTTAATTTCGGTGAATTTTTTTTATTATCTACCATAGCGCTTTTCCGGATGAATGTCCCAAGAAGTTCTACAATGTAAACTAAGAAATTCTACAATGTAAATTAAAAAAATATTACGCTATTTAATTTTGGAAAGATTACACAGAATTGAATGAATGTCCCAAGAAGTTCTACAATGTAAACTAAGTGAAGCTTTCCAAGTCTACTTCATAAATCATGGCTAGATCATTCTCTCTTAGAACTACCCACATGTCTAATCTAATTAATTATTCTGCAATCCCTTGTAGGTATTCCTGGAAGTTTGGCCCTCAATATGGATCCATCAAGAAGTACCAGCTTCTTCAATAAGTTGAAGTCATGGTGCCCAGGCTTGTCACTGCATGAAACAATACCAAAGATAAGAATAGACACATATTGAGTTGTCCATTGGCACAGAACATAGAAACTTTAGAAGATCATGATACCTGACATAAATAGCGCAGCCTTCAAGATGGTCATAGACCTCCTTGGGGTCCTACCCCTCTGCGCACTCTAAACAAACAAAGCTTCCTCTCCATGACAAATTAATTATCAATACAGCTGAATGAAGTCACCAATGCAACATCTTTTTTACAATGGTAATATCTATTAGGTAAAAGAACACTATCAAGGAATAAAAACTTCAAGATATTAATAAATTAGGAGATTGAGCAAGATGGAAGCCTTACTTCTTGTTGACCAGATCAGTGTCTGGCAATGGGAAAAGAAGCTCAATATCCCAGTCACGAGTGAATAATGTACCATCAGCAGATGCCTTAGTGATCATCTGCAATAAAGAACATTAATTTTACCTATTGTACAACAAAATAAATTTTAACTATTATACAACAAAATTCCTTAATACAAATTAAGATCGAATGCATTTAAAAAAAATTAAGATAAACATGGAAGAAGAAAAAGAAACACAATGGACCCAAAGAAATCCAAAGACGGAATCCCAAAAACATTGATGGATTTAAAAAGATTACTCCAAGCTGTATCCAGCATCCACAGAAATATCTTGCAGATGATGGCAGGAGGGTCCTAGCCTCTCACTATAGTGGTGCTCATAGTGATGGAGGTTCAGAAGAATGATTTCTTTAGAACCTTGTTGATTCCAAGAATGGTTTACAAAACTGGATCGGAAGACTTATAGTTGCAGGAATGCTTATATGTTATAGTTAAATGCTTAAATGTTATAGTTGCAGGAATGCTTAAATGCTTATATGTTATAGTTGCAGGAATGCTTATGCTTGTTGTGACCCTACCGTGCTTGTGCTTGTACATGTGCAGAGTTTATATCAGTCCTTTGTTGCCAAGGAGGAACTACCAGAAAGGGGCTTAAAATTAAGATTAGAAATCCATGACATCGTAAGAGTTCTGATGTAATTTGTGTCAGTAAAATAGCATCCTATTGATTCTTATCTATAAGCACCAATTTATTTTCAAGAGACATACTGATGAATATAAATCTTTCTTTGATTTCTTGTTTAGTTTATCTTCTTCATGAGGTCATGAATGAAATCAAGATAAAGTCTCAGAAAAGCAACTATACTGTAGGGTTCATCCCTTCGATCATTTTTTAATGGTCACAGTGACTCTAATCAACTTTTTTAATCAGCAAGATGCACTTTCTGCTCATCAGCAATGTTCTAACTATATACATGAAGAATTTGCAAAAAGCTCTTGCTCACAGTGACCCTGTGGAGTTTCTGCCCATTAAAAAGCTCTTGCTCAGAAGTATTTGCAAAACTTGATAATAGTGATTTGCAAGTTTCTGACATTTTGCATTCAATCAAGGAGACTAGTATATCAAACATTCCAAGACTATTACATTTCATCAGAAATTAAACGACCATTAAATCTCCAAGATCCTGGATTGCCAAGTACAGTTTGTGAATGAAAAGTACTTTGATAAAAACTAATATAAGTAGTTTCTCTCATTAATCAAGATCCAGTACCTCTTTCATTATATTCTGACAAGCTGCTTTTTGTGAATCATTGTTGCAACGAGCCAAAGCCCTTTCTACATAAGCACGGAGAGATGGAGGGAATGCTCCAGGCTGCAAAAAAAAACCAAATACAACAGTGAGGCACGAAAACGCATATTTTTTGATATGAAGACTTGCATATATCAGGCAATTAAACAAAGGAGCATTTTTCCTATACAATGTAGCCATCCATGTTTTGTTCACACAGGACCTTTTGTGTCTTCTGCTTGGTGCGTTCATTGAGGAGGCTAGTTGATGGGGTAGCTCAACACTGAAAGCATCCGCATTGACAATCATACATGGAACTGGATTGCCAATACACACACACACATACTCACAAATAAACAGCTTCAAGAAACTAGATTGCATCTGATCTCCTCAAATATATTTTCTAAATTTTCCAACTGACGGAAGGGACAAAAAAATATCTTGTTGTTTCTTAAGCAATTATGATTTCTATGGACCTCCCAATAGGAACCCAAAATGAAACCTATTTGGAGTTTTGCCCATTTAGTAGAGAAAAAAAATCATCTTGCAGAAGTCACCAATTTACCCAAAAAGGGAACTACGAATCCAACAAAAGTCACCAATCTACTATGAAATAATCAAGAGCATACTCTCCAATTTACCAGTTTAAATGTGAGAAATCATCCCTGTAGAGCCCCATAGAGCAACTCAACTAGCAACTACAAGTGAAGTCGTGGCATACACATTAAATGAATAAATACACAAATATGTGGCATTGAAAATGCAGTTAGTGGCCAAGAATTGAAAGAAATGTACAAGTAGTAGGGAGTTTTCGATTGGTACTTTACCTCAAGTTATGAAGAAACACCATAGGGAAGAAGTGCAGCAGCTGTGATCGTTCCTTCCTCGTTCAATATGTTGAAAGTAGATGATGCATTTCTCTGGACAATCAAAGAGAACAGGAAACAATTCAGGATATGTCATAAGGCCCTCCTTTTGTCAATACTTCCTTGAAATCAAAGCTTAGAAAATGAAACAGTGTTCAAACACCCAAATGAGGGTAGTGCAAACACACAAACCTCTTCGGCAAGACCAAATTAGTGAAGAAAGAAATACAGAAATAATTGAAGAACGAAATATCACCAGGCTTGGAGTGTTTCTAGTTTTCAAAGTTGTCATTGCTGCTTCAGCAAAAGCTTGTGCAGCTTCAGCATCAGCTTCTGCTTCCTCTGCCTCCCTTGCTGCCTGTTCAGCTTCTGCAATGGCAGCTTCTGCTTCTGCAACTGCTCGGGCAGCAGCTGCAGCAGCTTCCTGTGGAGTCATAGTCCTCATTTTTGCAAGTTCTGCATCGATTTGGGATTTTGTAACTTCCATTCTACGAAAATCCTGCTGCCTTCCTACCAGGACTGGCATTGTACTACTTCTTCTGGCTTCTGAGAAAGCCCCACTTGGTGTAATCCTGTAGTTTCTATTTACCTGTTCAAACAAAGGGCAGCAAAATGATCTTCAAATATTGAAAATTTAAACAACATGAGAAATCCAAAATTTTAATAGAACAGAGAAATTGCGTACAGATAAGCAATGCATGCATCCTTGTAGTTATTTTTTATGCAACTTTTCCATTTTCAGTTTGAACGATAGATTGAACACACAAGACCTGACATACCGTACAAAATTTTAATTTTAATTTTTGTTCACATTACTTCATCTTATGCATTTCCCCTTCTCTTATTTTTTTGTTCTTTACATCACTGTTGTAAGAAAACATTCTTATGCATTTCCCCTTCTCTTATTTTAGCTATCAATGCATGCAACTGCATATTCAGTATCTCTAGATTTGCTTGAAATAGACGAGGCCTAGTCACAACACATCAAACAAAGCCTCGCACGAAGACTTATTACAACAAAGGCTTACACCTTTTGTAAGCTTCACACTAAGGTGTGTCTTTTTTGTGGTATATTTCCCTGTTGCAACAGAACCGAAGAAGAATTATTAGCAGATGACTCACAAATTTCAAAACATAACGGTAAAGGCCAAATCAAATCTAAAACAATAGTGAAGATGACCCAAAAAAACAGAGAGAGAGAACATAAAGGAGCACAACTTACATTAGACGTGTGGCCCCGAAACTTTCACCAAATGATATCAAGTCCTCTATGTGATCCATGTCGAAACTGGCAGCTACAGCACGTGCAAAGGCCATGCCTTGCTCTTTCTGTAGTACAATTTTGCGAGTCTCTAAAACTTTCAACAGCTGAACTCTAACAAGATAAATGCACACTGAATAAGATTTACAACCCCATGAAAGTGCCTCATCATGTATAGCAAAGAACCTATCACATTTGAATTATCACATTACAACTTAAATAATGTTGCCCCCGGCGCCATACTTGCTTTCCAAGAGCATCTCCAATGGATAGCAGTAGCACAAACAATGTATGCAGGTATACACAAAGATATCTACTTGATTTCATGTTTATGGCTATCTAATTGATTTCATATTTTAGTTATATAGATATGGTTTTCACTGACCCCACAGAAGAGCAGATGTTTAAAATTTACTTCCTTGTTGCAAAGATACACAAAGAGACATCTTCATAAACGCAAGGAGTGACTTTTGACACCTAGGCTACACTTGGTTCCACCGTAACTGTGGAATGTTTTCACAGGAAAATCTTTAAATATAGGCATGATTGTACACCTCTGGAACATACCTTGTTTTCTCACACCTCCCACAATAAATGAATTTCACATGGGGATGATAAAACAATGGATATTCACTAGTCATATGATAAAAAAGACACTAGTTCCCTCACAAATTTGGATGTACAAACAAGACTATATTTTCCTATCAAAGACCCCTCAGTGGTCTTGAATAAACAAGTAACTTAAGTTGCAATATCTATATCAATAACACTGCTACAAATTGCTTACACCTATGTATGATTTATGAATTTTATTACATGATCAGTTGTTCAGTGACTGCTACTATATATGTTGTTTCGAACTTAATAGCATCTGGATACCAAGGAATCTAAATCAGTAGGAAGCTGAAGGTAGATATTAAATCATGTTATTTATTACAAAGTTTAAAGAGAAAATTTTACCAACCAGTAAGTGAGACACACAAACAATGAAGTTCGAGTTACCAAAAATTAAAGTTGGAATTGTTATATTCTTTCGTAATCATAGTGTGGTCCATACTTTGAATTTTCCTCCTTCAAAGTAGATCTGTTAGACTCAGATTGATGCGCTCCAGGCTGCCATAAACCCAAAGAAACGAAAATCAGGATACAAAGTAAAAGAATCATAATATGAGTGAATAAACTCATACCTAGATGATATCAAACAGTCCTCTGCTCCTCAAATCATACTTCACTTCATTCCCATTCTCTCCTTCTCCTCTTCCATCCTTCAAGTCTGTTTCACAAAAAATCACAAATTTAAGCACCATAATCAAAGTCCATTGTCAATTTCATAAAAATAAACCAAAACAATCAAACCCCATGTAAACATAAACATGATTCAATTTCGTTTCAGAAAATCAAAAAATTAGGGCACAAAAGGCAAATCAAAACCAAACTAATGAAAACCCATTCAAAATCAAAGCATGCTTAACCAACCCGGTTCTAAAGATATAAACTTGAAACAAAATACCCAGATTTAAATGAGCTTCCGACTCCTCGGTTCCTCGCCTCCTCGCCTCCTCTGGTTCCTCGCCTGAGTCGCCTCCTTCCTCGGTTCCTCGCCTCCTTCCTCGGTTCCTCGCCTCCTCGCCTCCTCTGGTTCCTCGATCGCCTCCTCGCCTCATCGCCTCTCTGTGGTTTGAAAAGGGGAATTCTTAATGTCGAGGAAACCAAAATCTGAAAAAATGAAAAATGAGGGCTTGTGATCTTAACCGTCCGATCATATCAAGATCTGAAACAATGAGATTTAACTTGATATTTGATCAAAATCGAAGCGCTATCCTAAATGGAAGTAGCATAGCGCTTCGAAAGCGCTATGGTAGCTTCGGTAACGTTTTTTCGCATAGCGTTTTTTAAAGCGCTATCTAAGACATAACTAAGATAGCACTTAACTGAAAAAAAGAATTAAAAGCGCTATTGTAGCGTTTTTTTTTTTTTTTAAAGACAAATAAGCGCTATCCTAGTGACCACTGGATAGCTCTTTAAAAAAACGCTATCTAAGTGGCGTTACCTAAGCTAATATTTGTAGTAGTGAAAGGGAAAAAAGATGGATCACCCAAGAAGATATCTTGCTTCTTATGTAGTGGACTCCATCAGCATTCGAGTGTCCCAACCGGGGGAAACTTTCCACGCTTGTCATGGAAGAAGAATCAAAAGAAGAAAGGAGGATCGCCTCACTAAATCTCCTAATTTGCCATTCAAACTAAGGTCAACAGGAACAACCACGTGGAAGGTACGTGTAGACTGCAGATTGGGAACAAGACTTTGAAAGCCTTGGTGGATACTGGAGCCGACACATTCTACATGGCCAAAGACCTTGCTGAATTAATTGGCCTATCGTATACTAAAGGAGAAGGATATATCAAGGGGAGTCAATGCTAAAAGTCTCCCAATTGAAGGAATAGCTCGTAGCTCCGATATTCGCTTGGACAATGGCGAAGGTAAAGTTGACATAACTATTGCTCCAATTGATGATCACAAGTTCTATTTGGGTATAAGATTTCTTAGACATGGTGAAGGCTTTCCTGGTCCCATATGCCAACATTATGTGCATCATGGAGAAGGGGACAACCTTGTGTTGTGCCATGGTACGGGAGATAAGTAAGGAGTAAAGGAAGTAAAGCAGGAACAGAGCCTACTTACTTGGCTACCCTCAAGAAGACGAAGGTCCATGGATGGAGGGGTCAATGCACCTAAGGCCGTCCAAGATGTTCTCAAGAAACACAAGGATGTTATGCTGCGCAGCGTTACATAAGAAGCTTCTACCAAGAAGAAAAGGTGGATCATGCATATTGAGTTAGAAGTTGAGCAAAGCCACCCGCATTTGCTCCTTATCGTATGACACCCTCTCTGAGCTCGAGGAGTTAATAAGACAAATTGAAGGATTACTTGATGTTGGTTATATCCGACCCTCCAAAACTCTATATGGTGCGCAGGTCTTATATCAAAATAAACATGATGGGATCCCTACGACATTGTATTGACTATCGGTCACTCAACAAAGGTCACTATAAAACAAGTACCCGATTCCAACTTATTGCGAATCTCTTTGATCAACTGGTGATGCAAGGTACTTTACCAAACTGAACTTGCACTCGGGATATTACTAAGTTCGCATAGCCGAAGGAAATAACCCAAAGACGGCATGTGGTACAAGGTACGGGTCTTACGAATTCTTAGTCATGCCATTTGGGTTTAACTAATGCGCCGCCCACATTTTGCACTCTAATGAATTAACGGTACTAGCTCCTTACCTGATCGGTTCGTAGTTGTGTACCTTGATGACATTGTGATCTATAGTAAGACATTGGAGGAACATGTGGATCACTTGAGGCAAATGTTCCAAACTTTGAATGAGAACGAGCTCTATTTCAAAAAGGAGAAGTGCTCATTTGCCCCCAGAGGGAGGGTGACATCTTGGTCATATCATTTGGCAAAGGCAAGCTTCGTATGGACAAGTCTAAGGTACAAGCCATCCATGAATGGGAACCACCGACCAAAGTCGCCGAGTTAAGATATTCCTTGGCTAGGTGAACTATTATTGAAGGTTCATCAAAGGCTACTCTTCCATAGCCGCTCCATTGACGTACGGACTTGCTCAAGAAGGGGTGAAGTTGGGATTGAAGTTCAAAATGCCAACCAAGCTTCGAAGGATTGAACGAAGGAAAATTGTGGAGGACCGGTTGTTGGCATTTCCAACCATTCTATGCCTTTTGGGACTACCCAGATAGCTTTCCCGATCTATTGCTATTGGTGGATATTGATGCAGAAGAATCCTATTGCCTTGAAGTAGGAAACTCAATCGATATTGAGAGACGGTACACACGTGCAAGAGAAAAAAATGACTGTCGGAATCATGCATTGCTTTCGCGACATGGCGTCATTATTGCTTTGGGAGCAAATTTTTTATCAAGACTGACACCTATTGCCACTAGCTACTTCCATCACGAAGAAGCTCACACCAAAACGTCAGATGACAAGGCTCTTTGGCAGAGTATCGATTACACTTTGAGTACAAGCCTGGCAAGGCTTTATCTTGCTGTGGATGCTTTGGAGGTAGAAATGAGAACTTGCTGACATAAGTCACCTCAAAGCAACTTGAAGGGACGGCATAAAGGAAGGATTGACACATGATTCCATGGCTCAAACCATCATAACTTCTTATTAAAAAATGGGAACACAATACGGTTTTGGGTGGAGAAATGCTTGATATACTCTAAGGGAAGACGAATCTATGTTCCACCTCATGACAACCTAAGGAAGGAAGTCTTGAAAGAATGCCATGATAGCAAGTGGGCGGGACATCCAGGTATACATCAGACTCTTGCTCTTGTGGAAGATTCCTATTATTGGCCACATATGAGAGATGATATCGAAGCATATGTAAAGACTTGTCTTGTATGCCAACAAGAAAAGGTGGAGAAACAGTCACCTGTCGGCTTACTTGAACCTCTCCCCATCCTAGAGAGACATTGGGAGAGTGTTTCCTTAGATTTTATAGTTGGGTTGCCCGCATCGAAATGTTGCAATTGGATACTTGTGGTCGTAGACAGATTTTCGAAGTATGCCACCTTCATTCCCACACCCAAGGAGTGCACAGCCGAGCAAGCCGCATATTTATTCCTCAAACATGTGGTGAAGTGTTGGGGTGTGCCTAAATCTATCATCAATGATTGGGATACTCGGTTCACGGGAAAATTTTGGACTGAGTTATTCAAGCTGTTGGGTACCAACCTTAACTTCTCTACTAGTTTTCATCCTCAAACGGATGGTCAGACGGAAATGATGAATGTCTTGCTAGAGTTATATCTTAGGCACTATGTGAGTGTCAACCAGCGAGATTGGGCTAAGTTGTTGGATGTTGCCCAATTCTCTTTCAACTTGTAAAAGAGTGAAGCGACGGGTCGTAGCACATTTGAGATTGTCATGGGACAACAACCTATGACTCCGAGTTCTATTGCCACTGGCTACATTGGAGTGTGTCCATCAGCCTATAAGTTTGCCAAATGATGGAATGATCAAGCTGATGGGGCTCGAGCATACTTGGAGAAGGCATCCAAGAGGATGAAGAAGTGGGCCTACAAGAAGAGACGGTCTCGAGAGTTCCAGGTTGGAGACCTTGTGCTTGTCAAGATGCATGCTCATGCCAGACTTTCAAGATTGCATCGTGGCATTATCAGGAGATATGAGGGGTCATTTCCCCATAGTCGATAAAGTGGGAAAAAAAGCATATAAGGTCGAGTTGCCGCCGAGGATCAAGTTTCATCCAGTATTCCATGTGAACCTATTGAAGCCATATAAGGAAGATCAGGATGATCCAAGCAGAGGAGTTTCACAAAGGTTACCAATGGGCATGAGGATCCAACATGACAAGGAAGTAGATATTATCTTGTCAGATCGTGTGGTGCGTCATTCCAACCAACCTCCCACACATAAGCTACTCGTCAAGTGGAAGGGATTGCCAGAAAATGAAGCTAGCTGGGAGTCAATCCAACATTTGTGGCAATTCAATGAGCAAATTCAAACGTACGAGGATTTGAAGGAACGGGGACGTCACCTGATTAGGTAGGGGAGAATGTCACAACTATCTTTTTGCCTAGCCAAGTGAGGTTAGCAAGTGTAAATAATGTAAAATATTTCACATTGTTCTAGAGAGTTCTCTAGAACCTTCCATAGAGTTTCATAGGATTCTAGTCCTTAGATATTTCTAAGAAAGCGTGTAGAAGTTTATTGTAGACTGTTAGATCAAATTGATCACCACCGTCCATTGAGGAGGTGGAGTTGTATAAATAGGCTAAGGCCTCATTTGCTGTAGTCACCTCAGAGAATTCAAGCAATATAAGTTCTAATTCTCTTAAGCTCTATTGTGTGTTCTTTGCTTTTCAAAGTATAAGTTGGAGCAAAGTTTGCTAGTACCGTATGAAAAATACTTGTGAAAAAAAAGCCCATAACTCTAAGCATACCATTGAGCTAGTACTCCATTAATCTACAAAATTAAGCACCAACTGTATCACTACAATAATTACGAATATAACTGGAAAAAAAAGCAACTCTAATGTTGAGAAGTACTGAAGTTGACCTTAAAGATTCATTTGCTAGCTAACCTATATTGACTTCAGTAACACTCGAAAGTTAAGCTTGACCAAACGACCAAACCTCTCTATCCTTCTATACCTTATACAAGAAACCCTTCATGCCCCAGTATGCTTTCCACGTTATTTTATTATTAAATACCTACCTAATCAAGCCCCATAACGTTCCCTCCTTGTATATATAAACAGCACCATTTCATATCAAACATTTCATCTCGTTCTCACCAAAATGTATTCTTCATGGTTTCCTTCCTCATCAGTTTCTGTGAAAACAATCTTCTTTTTTGGATTGAATGCTTTGGTTCTCTTCTCTGTTGCGAATGCAAGCATAACAAGGCATTACAAGTTCGATGTACAGTAGTATTACATTGTATCGTATATATAGATTAGATAACGCAGTAAAGCTAGCTAGCTAACTCTTTTGGTTTTGCAGATTGTGATGAAGAACTTTACACGTTTGTGCCACAACAAGAGCATTGTGACAGTGAATGGTCAGTTTCCAGGACCTAGAATTGTAGCAAGAGAAGGAGACAGACTCGTTATTAAAGTGGTTAACCATGTTCCGAACAACATTTCTATCCATTGGTATGTACTCGATAACATCAAATATCTAAAATAGGCGTATAATCTGTCTATATTACAATTTATGCTGTTCATCGCTGAATGGGACAAACTAATAATTGAAAATATAAGACGATTAAGATTGAAAGTTGGAAAATGTTTTGATGGTTAATGTTTATTTCATATGATGATATATTTGTAAATATAAAACATGTAGAATAACAGTGAAACAAAACAATTTGTGAAAAAAGTTGGTAGAGTATTGTGTTTTATTTTTCCTCAACATGAAAATTATTATAACTATTTACGTAGTTGTCAAATTTTGATAAATTTGATATCATTGAAATGCATTTTTGAAAAAAAATCCTACAAAAAAAAAATAATCAATACAAGCGCCAAAATATATATATATATATATATTTTTTATTTTATTTTTTTATTTTTTTTTTTTAATTTATTTATTAAAAAAACTTCTAATGTATTTCACAACATTAGTATTTTCAATATCATACCAA
>QNQO01011359.1:0-23987 GCA_003290165.1 Berberis thunbergii | reverse complement strand
AAGTAACGGAACAAATATATAACTGGTGGATAGATGAGCATACCAAATTCAATTGGTGAGAAAATCACAATATACTCAATTCGTAACAATAACCATAAGTTGTGCTACAATTTTCTTTCCAAAAATGATTAGAAGAAGCACTTGAGGGAAAATTTCAAAGAAATACATTAAATAACTAGGGAAATTCTTAGGCCAATCCTCTTCATCCACATGTTCTTTTCTCAATTCTTAGGGGTAGAACAAGGAATCAACTTCAACCTCAAATGTTTATTTTTCTGTAGTCACTCCTCTCAGTTCTCTATTTTTTATAATGCCACTAGAACTTTTAAAAAAAAAACTATCTAAGTTATTTGATTTTTAAAGCCATAATTCAATTTTCTGTTCTCTCTCTAGGGAGCCAGAACCCAATGAATTTTTTCTGTATATTCTTGAAGTTAAAGAATGCAGGATAACATCAAGAAGGTCCCAGTTTGAGTCAGATTCTGTAATATGCAATATTAGACATCATTAGATCTGAGGCTCCTTGCTTTTGTGCCTATATGAATGGGCTTGGCTAAGAATAATGCACAAGGTTTGTATGCCAATCTCCTTATAGAGATTGAAGTAACAAGGCCCCTCCCATTAGTACATGTGGAAACCAAAGGCTTTCTGTACATGCAAAACCTTGGTCACTTGAAGAATTACTCTACGGAAATCCGAATTCCAAGGAAGACAACTCATAAGAACAGTGCTACCTAGAGCAATCCAAAACAGTCCTCAAAAGGCAGAAAGAAGAAAACAAGCAAAACAAAGGACTTGGTTTGTAGTTCATTAACTGATTCCTCTTTAAATAAAAATAAAAAGAGGGGTCGCTTAAGTCTCTGCTTGATTGTGAGAGATTAAAAAAAAAAAACTTGTTTTATATGTAAAGAATAGGTTGGTAGGATGTGAATTATCACTATGAGCAAATAAACTGAACTTTGAAATTGAAGTTGAATGTCTAATAGACTGCACCATAGTCAACACACATGATAGTGGTTAGTTCTATTCTTTTCAAAGTAAACAGAGTAGCTTGAGAGATCTATCAGCTAAAATCATTCAAAATTGTTTAAATGTGCATCTTTAAGTTGCATGCATTGGGTGCTCCCCTTCCCTAGTTCACTTACATATTAAAATCGAGGACTGCCACAATGTTGAAGAGATCCAGATCATACTCGAGACCAAACACCTAATCCAATGGCAAAAACAAAGCAGAACATGGTTTAGAATCATATAAAAAAGGTTAGCTTTGATGAATAGAAGTTAAAAAACTGACATCTTCATCCCACTTCATAGCTGCCTTGAGAGAATACATGGCATGAACTGTTTTTGGTAGATCCTGTGCTGGGGTCCAGATTCTCAGAGACACCTTACGGCCTGAACGAGTAACAAAAGTGTCGTCTCTATTCTCCAACTTCCCAGCAACTAACACAAATAAATATCAAGGTTTTTAAATGGTCGTCTCCCACAGGGCATAATGTTTACCACCCTGCAACAAGATGAGGAGAAGATGTAAAAGTCAAAATACTAGGACGGAAGTCCTTCCCATGCCCATCTCTGAGAAATAAAATCACCTCAAGTTCCCCTTGTTCAATGAGATTCCCATTAGACAAATAAAACTGGATACAGAGTTTTATCAGCTTCCACTCGAACACTGTACTTTGCCATGATATCAGGACGATCCTAAAAATGCAAAATGAATCAGAATTGTGCCATAGAGATGACAAATTTATAACATGGTGACTCAAATGGACAAAAACCTGATAATATGTGATTTTCCTAAAACCCTCTGCTTCACATTGCGTACAAAAGTTTCCAGAGGACTTGTAAAGCCCCTGCAAAGAAGAAAAGAAGTATAATGCAGACTCATTACCATGGAAGAATCACATAAACCTCAACTTTCCTAAATTTAAACACTTGATTAACCTCCAAAGATGTGTTCTTTTCAGGATATATCTCCGTCACAATTTCCAAAGTGAATCTGCCACTTGGCGGAGAAAGGATTGTCAGATGTCGCGAGTCCACATGAAATTCTTCTTTCTGCAACAATAATTAGAAGAGGAAATTAAGAATTAGTAAAAAAATTCTCCATAATGTCCATTGCCTTTTTGAAGCAAGATGAGACTTGAACATTGCAGGTTCTAACTTTGTATGTATTTTGTTTTATTAATATCATTGTCTTATTTTTCTTGGAGAGTAGCAGTAAAGAAAAGGTACCCACTTGAAATCCCATCTTCCCAACTTGGCAGATTGTAGAATTATGTGTCATGCACCATGCTGCTAGCAAGCCAAGCAAAGAAATTCAAATAGCTATAGCAGCACTTCATTTCCAAAACAACATTTCAGCACTCCAAGAACCAATAACTTGCAGAGAACAATTTTCTTGCCACCTAATAATTGCACCTTAATTACATGTTCAAGTTTTAATCAACAAAATCCAAGTCATTGTTGCATTATAGGTGTTGGTCAGCTCTACTGTATGTTTTATGAGCTTGGTAGTATGTATCAGAATCGAGTCTATGTTCGCCATCTGTTGTTATGGGCTGTTTTGGGTGTTCCATGATCCTCAAGTGCTTACGGCTTTCATAGGCCAAGAATCCCTCATTGTAACCATTATGGTTTCAATGAATATTTTTCCTGTTATTGACCTTCCTCAATTGACTCAAAAGCATAATATAGTTGTGTACCTTTAGTTCCTTCCCATCAACATTTACAGATACTAGCTTTAAATCAATTCCATCCAAAACTAGAGGAGAAGAGACACCTGATACGAAGAAAATAAATTCTACGACATTGTCACAAATAAGAAGAGATGCTTAAATTTATAAAAAAAAATAAATAAATAAAAATAAAAAAAATTGACAAGCATAGTGTGTTCATGCTTGTATCAACAGCAAGTCGTTTTCAATCAAAAGATTTACCTTCAACTCTGGGGTAGACAACTACTTTTGAGTCGGCAAACGTACTCTCCTCTCCCAAAGAAAATTTCAAGTCCACCTAAACAGAACAAGTAGCAGATATCAAAAATAACTAACAACTTGCATAGAGGCAACTTAGCATAATGAACTGTGTCTACGTGTATGGGTAAAGGAAGAAACAATAACATAGGGTCAATAGTTCTTAAAATAGATTCCATACTGTCAAAATAATAATCAGGCATCTTATAATCCTTCAGGAAGATCTCCTTTGGCATCTCCATTTTTCCCTCTTCAACTTCGCCTCGCAGGGGTTGGGTTGCAACTGAACAAGTTGGTCTGAATTGCTCATTTCTGAACCCACCACCCCTGCCTTCAGGAAAGCGTGATGGTCTCCCACCAGTAACTGTAATAAATTCCAAAAGCAAGACTCAGTTTTGTGATGTAGGATAACTCTCAGCATTTTTCCACATTGCTGAAATTCACTAGCACAGGAAACAATTAGAACAAATGGTGTGCATGCCCCAGAGTATATAATAAAACACTGGATCATTTCCACATGCCTCGAGTTGTAGTTCTCTTGTCCTCCACATGAGCTTGGCGGGCACCAATTGTCACAGGTGAAGCCTAAAAAATTAAACAGGTACAACTCTAAGATTTATATAACATAGTACTGCAAGGTCAAACTGACAAGCAACATGTTGACATCCAATTTAAGTAACATAAAATTCATATTTCGTACTGATAGAGCTTTTTCCATAGAGGAGATCGATTCAAGCTCAACAAATCCAAAGCAGAAACCCTACACAGAATAAATGCCACCATAGGGGAAATGTAAGCCTGGAGAGAATATTATGGAGCTAAAAGTAAATCATACCTTGTTATTTCTGACTTGTACACCATTTGGCTTGATATCCCCGAATTTTTTGAACTCCTCCTCAACCTGTGCAATAGTTACAGTAAGAGGCAAACTCCGGATATAGATTGAATGACCTTCAGCTGTTTGAAATGTGAAACAACTTATTAGAATATAGTAAGTCAAAGTACTAGAAAAACAAAGTCATATACAAATAACAGATTTATGAAAATGCCAACTGGATCCACACTTGAAATACCAATTAGCATACACATATAAAGGTAATATGAAAAGAAAACTACCTTCTTCTGGATGGGAGCTCGATCTCAGAAGCATTGTTACTACTAGGAGCAAGTGCTTCAGGTGTAGGAGTAGTGGCAAAGCCAACAGGCTTTTGTTCAGTCACAACTACTTTGCAGCATTAGCAGGTGCAACTTTTCAACCATTAATAGGCATATAGACAGAAGCTGGCGTCTTATTCCCCTTCATCACTTTAACAAGAATTCCAAATTTCAACAGTATAAGGTGTGAAGATCAGAAACGGGCCAAACATTCAATTCAACAAAAAGATAAAGATTACAATCTAGGAGGAAATATTAAATGTTTACTGATCAAACTTACAATTGAAGCATATGACTTCTTAACCAGCATGTAAGAAAAATATAACAAATGAAGCATAAGTTTCACAGAAAATATAACAAATAAAATAGCAACGCAAGGAACATAACTCTTTAATATATTTATAGGTAAAACAGTTACAAAGAACATATACCACATTCTCCTATAACAACCACCACACCACAAGTCCACTTTTATAGCATTTAATTATAGCGTTTTTTACACATTTGCTATGAAAAGTTAAGTTGCATTACTATGAATCTAAAAAACGCTATCAATGGTTTGGCGGGATTTTTCCCCCCCCCCCCCCAAAATTTTTTTTGCTCGACCTTTATGTTTCCTCTCCTCCCCTCTCCCTCTGCTATGCTATGTTTCCTCTCCTCTCCTTCTACTATGTTTCCTCTCCCTCTGCTCACTATCTAATTGGAGAAGGAGAGGACGAAAGGTTGAGAAATTGCTAGGTTTATGTTTGCAACAGTGAAATTTGGGGCTCCAATTTCTCAACCTCTCGTTCTCTCCCTCTGCTCTTGCTCCCCTCTCTTCCTCTCAAGGATAGTCGCCACTTTCTACAACTTACTTATTTTATTTTACTTGATTTCTGATCTTACTCATCTCTCCCATGTAGAGCTCTGATTTTTTTTGATTTTTAATTTCTTAAGATTGCTTTGTTGTTGATCTTCTTATTTTCTTCTTCCTCTTAAGTTCCTTATCACACACATTTTACACTAGTTTTCTAAAAGGAGTAGAGTCTCTGATAGTCTTGTATTTTAGGTTTACATATTTTTCCCACTTTGAGTTAACAAATTAAGCAAGTAGTACACAACTTTCATACACTTCATCTTTAATTGAAATTGAATGTTTGTTTTTTTTTCCTACTATATTCATGCTTGTTTCACATTTTACAAATCTGGGTCACTTTAATTTTTCAATTTTAATTGAAAAAAATGACCATTTGGTTTCTTTCATGATAAATCTTTGATTATGATTTTTGTATTCATTATTGTTTTTTTTTTCTATTTTTATCTTTAATTTTTGTTCCCAGTTTGACTTGTAGATCCGCATTTCTCTGTGTCTCGTGTGTTTAAAATTTTACTATTTTCTATACTGTGGTTGTTCCCTCCACTCTCTCTTTCTCTCAATGTTTTCCTTATAAATTTCTTGTTGTTAATGGAAAAAACTTTTGTGGAAATTTTTCCAGGTTCTGGCTCTTAATTGGTCAAGTTTATTTTTTTTCTATGATTTTATTTCCTTTTCCTCAATATATTTGTTCACATTTTGAATTTTTTTTTTCTGAAATGTTTCAGAAAAACTGATTAGAAGGTGAAGAACAAACAAGCTTAAGTTCTACTATTTGAGATTTTGCTTCTGGCTCTTGTACATTTCAGGTGAAGATTCTCAACCATTTCTTCAGTTTTGTATTTTTTGTTATTCAAAAACCCTTTAAGGTCTGTTCTGAATCTTTTTCTCTTGTAATGTTTCAGAAAGATAAACAAAAAGTCTCTCATGTTCAAGCTCTACTATTCAATCTTCATATACTACATCCCTATTGTCAGTTGCACTTCAATGGGCTAGATTTGTTTTCCTCTCCCCATGCCCCCAGCGCGCTTTATACGCCTCCCTCGATTTCCTATTCCTATTCTTCTCCTTGGGTTTGCAATCATAAAGTTATGTTCTCGTCGTCTGGCCTCTTCTCTTGAAAAACTCTCATTAGAAATAATAGAGTTCATTGTGTCACTACCAATTTATGGTTCAAACTTTCCTTGATTTTATCGTCTATATTTGCAATAAATTGGATTGAACTGATTGGGTTTCATATGGAATTTTCATTCTGTTATACGCCTAAAATACTAATTTGTTTGCCTGATATATAAGATGAGTTTGCTATTAGGTCCTCCAGGCTCTGGGAAGACCTCCTTACTGCTAGCTTTGGCAGGGAAGCTAGATTCAAAGCTAGAGGTATATATAGAGACCTTCTCGTCACTTTTTCTGAGTTTCGTCATTGGAAGCCTACTCAATACTAGCTGTTAACTTCATCTTCATATATGATGGTATTGATTTGATTTCTCTAATAACTATAGGTTTCTGTAAAAATTACCTAAAATGGGCATGAAATGCATGAATTTGTTCCGAGGAAAACTTCTGCTTATATTAGTCAAAATGATCTCCACATTGGAGAAACGACAGTGAGGGAAACCTTGGCTTTCTCTGCCAGACGTCAACGATATGAGCTACATGTAAGAAAATGAATGAATCAATTTTGAGTTATAATAAGAAAAATAATCTCAAATCAGTGTACTTGTCCAACAGTTGTCTACAAAACGAGAAAATGTGATTTTCAACAAAAAAAATTCAAAAAATATTTGGCTACTTGTTTCTTTGTTTAGCAATTTATGTTCATTCCTAATATGTTTAAGATTTTAATATTTAAATAAGAGCTTATGGTCAGGGTGCCAATTATCCAATAATCAAGTTTGCAATAACAAAATTCGTAGTTTAGTTGAAGATAACTTTTAATATTATGTTAAGATAAAGGATGGGTGTCATACTTTTTGAGTATTTTGTTTTGGTTATTTCAGTTGTTTTTTATGTGTTTCAATTGCATAACGTTTTCATTATTTTATAATTATTATATTCATGCAATTGTTCATCTTCAATATCATGTATGGTTGATAGTTAAAGAAATGATTATACTAATTTCTGAGGTTAGATGTGCATTTCTAATCCTAGTTGATATGATTACATGTGCGTAGATTAACTTCTTTGACATATAATAATTTGAAATTAGGATTTTGGAACTGATGAAAATTTAATAATTTTGTGACCAAATATATGTAATTACGTTAGATTATGCAATTGGTAACAACATTGGTTATGGTGCTAATTGAGTTTATAGACAAATAAATTAATTTGAGCATTATATGATAATTATGGTGGATTCTCTAGTCTTTAACATGTTTAATTAATAGATTATATATTATAATGTATCTCTAGTTTATCAAAAAATCCAAAAATAAATGATCATTGTTGTTTAGGTTAAATTCTAGGTTATGCAAAATAGTTTTAGAAAATTATTTTCAATATGCACTCCCTATGGATTCAACCTCACATTTATATGTCTATACTATTGTCAATTCGTGCGCTTATGAGTATAAAATTAAAATTTCACAACATCAAGATAAACATATTAGATAGATTGTAACACTTAAGAGAAATGCGCAATAATTTAGCAAATTGAAAAAACAAATTGAGTATCTTAGTTGACTACTTTAGATGGCTCAGAAAGTAGACGTGATAGAACAAAACGTTAATTTTGTAGAAAAATGAAAAATAACTCATGACAACTTGGAGCACGTCTCATTAACTGCCATCCAAGTCATGGGAGTAATAATGTAAGTCTACCCAATGATTCGTCTACATAACAATTCTCCCCAGGAGCTTGACTTGGTAATATCCTCAAATCCATGAATGTTATGTGTGTGTTTGGTTGCATTGAATCTTATTCCATGAGAACCCACGAGGGTGAAGTAAAACTCATCATTCACCACTATATATATATTGTCAATGGTTGGAATGAAAGTCCCATGAACATAGAATCACACTCTTTACTTCCACAAACATATTATTTTCATATTAATAAGACTTTTATTCTCACCACTGACCACAAAATCTAGCAGTGGATAATGGGTGATTAACTCAGTTTAGCTAAAATGTTATAGATCTCCCTCATGGATTCTCATGGAAAAAGATTCCATGCAACCAAATATAGCTTTTAGTTTAATTTAAAAAAAATTGACATATATCCAAGGACTGTGATTTCGCAAAATCTCATCGAATATTTCATTTTTTTGAAAATACGAAAAGAAATTAGACGAAATTCAAATTTACAGTTTTTTGATGGATTTTTTTGTGGTTTTATTTTTGTTCGTACAATTCGTATTTTTTTTTTTTGCAAGTTTTGGTTTTTCTCAAAAAGTACAGAAAAACAAAGCTAAAATTATTGTTTTCAGTCGCATTATTTTGACTCTGAATGATTTCGAGCAGTAGTAGACCCTATAAGAACTGAAATAAAAAACCTCTGATCTGCTCATCTCTATTCCAATCCTCCTATTTGATCGCCTCTCTTATGTTTAAATTGAAGAACTGGATTGATTTGAAGAAGAGCTAAATCGATTTGAAGCACATGCTTTGAATATTGATAAAGGGTAATTCTAACTACCAAACATATCAAGTTTAATTTCTCGAACATGCAAGGTGAAAGCAATTTATCAAAAATTCAGAAATAAATTGTAATTAATAATTAAGTACACAATTCAGTAAAATGAATCAAAATAATTTATACAACCCATTTAGTTCGTCACAAACTCGATGCGGTGGCACTCAGCAGGTGGTCCGACACGAATCCCGAGAAAATTGATCCAAAACGCTCTGTGGTGGCTCTTACCAGAGAGGGGTTCAAATAGCCAAAATCAATTAAAATTGATTTTCCCGCCTGCTACAGTGCGCTACAGTAACCCGCGCCGGTTGTCTTCTCCAGCGCGACAGCGGCTGCTCCGCCGCCTTCCGTCGCTCCTCGCGACCTTCCCGACCGCCAAATCACGTCCCAGAACCTGTAAAAGAGAGAGAGAGGGTGAGGAACAGAAAAAAACAATTGAAAATCAGGAAGATCAAATCGAAACAGAGGTTCCCTGTTTTCGCGGTGGTGGCTCTGTTCGCGAGGCGGAGCAGGGGGTTCTCGGTCGTGGTGGTGACGGTGGTCGCAAGAGGTGAGGACAGGAAGGAGCTCGCGACGAAGAGAGGCCGAGAGGGAGGAGCAGCGAGTGCTCTGTCGCGACGCGAAACAGGGTCGCGGTGCTCTGTTTCGCGGTGGTTTTCGCGCGGTGGCGGTGCTCGTGCGGAGGTGGTGATGGTGCGTGGACAGGTGAGAGGGGCCGAGGGTGGTGGCAAAGTGAAAGTTGGACGCGAAACAGGGTTGTCACGCCCCTGTTTCGCGGTGGTGGCGCGAGGACGTGGCGGAATGGTGGTGCTCGGTGGTGGCGATGGCGATGGCGAGGAGACTGTGGTGGCGAGGGTGTGGTGACTGCTGAGCGAGTGGAAGAGGGTGAGGTGAATTTGAGAGAAAGAGGATTGGATTTTTTTTTCTAAGTTGCTTCTTTCCCTTCTCTTTTCTCCCCTTTCTCACCCTATTATCTCTATTTATAGAAAATAGCCAAGATGAATAGGGATGAGATGAGGGAAGATTCATCAATGAGAGTAGGATTGGGCTTGGCATTGGGTTTGGGTTTAGGTTATGGATTGGTTTAGGTTATGAATTAGGTTTCGGGTTTAGGTTTGTGGGTTTTAGGTTATGAATTAGGTTGGGTTTAGGTTTGTGGATTTTAGGTTATGATTAGGTTTGGGTTTAGGTTTGTGACTGCTTTATACCACCATTGAATCGACTAATTGTCGTAACTGCTTTATATGGATTTCATCGTTTACGCTCAAATTCCTACAAAGACATGAAAACGAAATAATTACTATAAAATATAATAATCGAAACACTAACATGTATAAATTAAGGGATATATTATGTAATAATTATGTGAATATCAAATACCCCCAAACCTATATTTTGCTAGTCCTCGAGCAAACAAAAAAAGAATAAATCCTAACTCACTTTCGTAGGAATCATCGGTTGCACTTACCTGAAACGTGCAACAAGGCTTTTAACCCCTAGATTACCTCTAGAGACGAGTTATAGTCTCGTGAGGGTTTCCAGAAATGTACCCACAAACATTACTGACTCAATCAAAACTTGGTCAAACAGTGTTCATTTTAAAACTTCAAGAAATGCAAAACCAACAGTGTCATTTTAGTGTATCAACAAATCTCCAAATAATTTAATATTCTCCAAAGGTTAGAAAAAATTCATAATCATCCTCAACTCAATGTGTGTGTGTGGATAGCACTGTCAACATAACTTTTCATTTCAGAGTAAAACAATGACTAAATCTCCTGTAGAAAGTTTGTTTTGACTTCAAACCTCTCATGTCACTCACAAAAAGCACTCAGAGATTTGGTATTTCACTCAGTTTATATGTGAGGAAAAGAGTAAATAATGGAAAACAATCATCTCACATATAGTAATATGAAGAACGGACTTTTCAAGAATGGAATGAACATGATCTCATGGACAGGAATATCAATTACTTTTGGGAATGTTGAATCAAACACCATAGGTCTTGGTTATTAAATCTCCACATCTAGAACCAACCTTTACCTAAGATCAACTAGGACTTTGTTGGGTTGTAATGGGGCTTGGGTAATGGTTAATGGGAATGTCAAAGGATTCTAACAAAAATTTCTAGGAATGTATACACCCATTATACGAACAATTAGGGCTGTCAAGAATAAATCAATGTTGCGCACCATCAATTTTTTTCTTCATTCTCACATCTTTATCCTCATTCACATTCTTTTCTTTCTTTCTTTTTTCTTTTTTTTCTTTCATAGAGGATTTATGAAATATTCATATTTTGCTTTCATGCCCTTTTTACACCAAGTATATTCATCCGTACACATTCCCAGAAAATTGGGTAAAGGTTAATGGGTTAACAAATAAAAGTTAATCTAAGGCTCAAAAGGCTACAAAAAAGGTTAATGTTATGGGTAAGTTAAAAGGCTAGTTAATGGTCTAAAAAAAAATGCCTAGATCATTTCCTAAGTTCGGGTCAGTATTATGACATCTCAATTGAATAAGCCAAGAAGTTCTAGTGTAATAATTCAATTTTTATGTCATTCCCAAAGCAATTGATCAAAAGAATGAAAATAATGAGATCATCAACGAGATAATAGACTCAAGAAAAATCAGAGTTTATGTATAACCCTCAGAAAAATAGAAAGGCTCAAAGCTTTCAGGGTTAAGTCTCCACTATTATTCTAAGGTTTTCTAGTATATATTTCACTCATCAACTTCAAGTTATGCTAACATGGCTCATGGTGCAAAGATAATCGAGTTGAAAAATCTTATGAACAGATCTACTTAAGGATCATACTAAACTTTCAGTCTTTATCAATATACCAATATGTCAAGTTGGCTTGCATTTTCTTGAGCATAAAACATTTAAAATCCATTTTCACAAAAGACCAATTTTTGAAAGAATTTTTTTTTTTAAGAATAAGAAAAGAAAACACTACAAAAAAAATGAAAAATTCACCGACTCATGAACCCTACCCCCAAACCTAATCCAAACATTGTCCTCAATGTTTAACAAAATAATTCTGACAAATGAATGAAGTAAGTACATGAGAGGAGGTTAGAACAGTATTACCGCGGTGAAGATTTTACCAATTTCCAAGAAGTCATCCATCAATGAGGCTCATAAACATAAGAATCATGGAGTTTTCATTAGAAATCGATAAAATGCAGACTCGACACTAACAAAGAAAACTAAAAAAAAAGCAAGTTGGAAGTCAAAACTGTTACGGAGCTAACGAGTATGAGTGAAACACAACTAAATAGGGTACTCGAAAATCAATCCAGACTAACAGCAAAGACACACAACTAAAGCTAGGCTGCCTCCTAGGAGCGCTTGGTTTACCGTCATCAGCCCGACAAATATTCTTCCTAAAAAATGGTGTATCAAATAGTGGAGAGGAAGAACATGACAAACACTTAGTCCATGGTCGTATATCAACAACCTGAACAGTTGAGGATCAGTCCACCAAAATATAGCAATCACATGGGGCACCAAATACACTAGGACATTCCAAAAGTGACCAGTAGTCATACACAACAGATGATCCTTGCGTGCTCCAAAAAGGGAACATCCTATGTCTGGTTCCAAATCGGATGATTGGATAATTTCACAACAGGATGGTGAAAACTGAAATCCTCACTACAACACAAGGGATCGGTGAAAGTAGCCTTAATAAATGGGAATGTGATGCAAGTAGATGAGACGATGGATATATCAGGTGGTACAGGCTCATCACATGAATCATATAGAGATATTGGTCTAGACAACTCATCACCTGAAAATGCATACCTGAGGGTGTCAGGTAATTGTTTAAGTCAAGCTCAGGTGGCTCAACTGATGGGCTAGTTTTGACTCACTGAGTGGAAGAGGCTTCACTTTAGACTTCCATTTATAACTAGGATCCACAATAGGGACTGAGTCAAGCAAATCATTGACTTCCCTAATGGAATCATCAACATCAAAGTCTAAACTAAATTGAGTCAAACAACCTCTAAACAGTCAAGGGGAGACTCTAAAAATGTTCACAGTTTGATTCGATGCATGAGTCACTAGGGAGGCATGAGTCAACACAGGAAGGAGATGTCTGTAGTGTCTCAGAATCGACAGGTTCATCAATAAATGAGTCCTAGGGAATTTTTCTGACTCTATCTTAGGAGTGACTCAACTATCTGACTCACAGTCATCTCAAGTTTCCGGATAGCTTGAGAATTTTGTTGAAAAATAGTTGTCAATTCTGTGATATCATGAGAATTTTGCACAAGTATTTCTCCAGTTCGCTCTATAAAAATTTCATGATATCCTCTAACTCATTATCAGGAATGAAAGCTTGAGGAGTCTGAGGAGTGTCTAGAGGGTCTTCATGGTACTGACATGAACCATGATAAGTCAGAATTATAAGCTAAGACCTGGTAATAATCTAAATATGGATCATACTCAGGTCGTCGCATGTCATAAAATGAATTGACTTGCTCGGAAAAAATAGGCTGGATAATCCCTTGTGTTCATTTTTTTTTTGAAAGCACTAACTCTAAAAATATACACAGGCTCACATGCCAGTAACCAATAAATTCACAAGAAACATGCCTCCCTAAGCAATCAACGTTTTTGAGATCAATTATCTTTTTATCTTGGGGGACATTATTTCTTATGTAATCTTTATGACACATCAATGGGTGTTACAAGTTGATCCTAAGAGTATACACTTTACACGCAAAGTTCAAAATCAGTAGGCTAGAGTTTTGTTTCAAAGAAACCGGATTACGCACAAGAGAAGGAGGTCACAATGGTCCAATTAAGTACTTCCTTGTGCTACCGCTCTGTAAGCCAATAGATGTGAGACATGTGATGTTAAATGCACACTTGAGGCTTGTGATCCTAACCAAAAACTGTTGGTTACACCAATTCTTCTTGTGGATCATAGCTTACTTATGACTCGGCGTACCGGGTGAATTACCCTTGTGGCAGTGGCATTTCGGAGTTCATTGAATGATTAAACCCATCGTCACTTTTAGCTTTGGTCAACACAAAATTATTGGATTCACCTTGGTCTTGGTTGTCCTATGAACACGTACCTAAAAGATGCTCTATCTAACTTGCTAATTGATTTTAATTATGTTAGGCTATTGGGTGAACACAGCTGGAGTGATGAGGTGGGGATATCAAGTCCCACCAGTTTCTATTTATAACTGGGTCTGCTTATTATGAATTACTAAAGTTTAGCATCCACAATTACAGAAATTAAACAACAAATCACACAATTTCAAACAATTACACCAAGCACCTGGTCGCTAATACGTTGCGTGTGATAGAAATACTTACGTGTGCGTATTCCAATCTGCTCTTACAGTGTGCGTATTCCAATCTGCACAAAAAGTTAGCACAATTCAAAAAAAAGTCCGACTTCTGTTTATCTGTTTTCAATCAGCACACAAGCATATGCAATCAAATTACTGGTCTTAGAAGTCGGATTTCTAAATCATAAAAATTATTGGGTAACAATTAGAGTTGTTTCCTATAATTTCTTTTGACTTAGAGAATTTTAGGTTTTTTTTTTTTTTTTTTTTTACTTAAACAAAATGAAAACAGTAAAATTTAAAAATTATTACACACACACTCGTAGAACGAGGTGAAAATAAAATTAAAACTCTCCTCACAAAATAAAAAAAAAAATTTGCTTGATGTTTTGCAGGATCGTTTAATATACTCGAGAAGCGTGTAATCTGCAAAATCAAACACAAAATGAGTGTAAAAAGAACAAAATAAAATTTTTTTGTTTTTTTTTATTTTTAAAAAATTTTGATTTTTGATTTTAATTTTTTATAATTAGTGAAAATAAATCTTAAATTCAATTACACCGCAGCCTTCCCGGCAACGACGCCAAAAACTTGATGCGAGTTTAACTAACCTAAATTAACAGGTTAATTTAACCCACTTGTAATAACCGCAAGTGCACGGTGCCTAACTGGTAGACAACGACAAGTACGGGTTGATCCCATGAGGAAGGTGGATGTTATTGAAATTTAGAATTTAATTTAAACTAATTTAAATGGAAATGGGGTTACAACATTTTTAAAACTAAACTAAAAAATAAATTAAAAATAGGAAAAAAAAATAAAAGATAGATAAAATGGGTTTGGTGGGTTTGGATTCACCAATGAGTTAGTAAAATTATTTAATCTAAATTACTGAATTTAAACGAGAAGCTTTAGGGATGAAAATCCCTTGCTTACACCGAATATGTGGTCGTTAAAATCCAATTCAAATTATATCATGTTCTTTTAAACCTTAACAAAGTATTTCAAGCAAATACGTTTTTACCAAGTATTAAGTCTCTTTTTAAGGTCTTTTTGGAAACTATGTCCTTTCATGATGGTCCACTTAAGGTAAGCTTTAAGAATTATTGAATATTGGATTCTGTAGCAAAAGTTTTGTTATCCATCTCCCAGTTCCTTGATAAATGAACCAAGTGCTTACTACTAGATTGTAGCTCACAACAACAAAATGCACTATCCATATGCTTATAGAAGAAGGTATATATTGGACTCATGATGCTTATTCCTTAGTACTGTTATCTCATAAACGCGTGCTCATTGTCTTGAAAATGCCTCTACCACCGTCAATTTGCACATTGCATTTTCTACAATTCATGTTGTTTTATTGTACATTTAGACATTCATCACCTTATTTATTGCTAATCCTTAATGCCAGGTAAACATTTTTCATTGCTTATAATCAGGAAAGTTAACTCCTCTCTGATATATGGTTTTGGGATCCAGTTTAAAAAGAAACCTCTCTTCTATGTTTCTGTGAGTTCTGTGTGCATCTAATTGCTAAGACCATAATTTCTGTTTTACATAGATTTTCTGTAACTAAGTTAGTTTTAGGTCTCTAATGTCAGAACACAATCCCAGTAATGTTCAAACTCAGTAACATGCATTTATCTCCTCTACAGAACATTATGGGGCTTTTGAGGTCGATGTATGCCTTAATCTGCCTGGAGGAAGATCCTACGTTCCTTCGAAATGGGTACCTATCGCCAGAAAATGCCACTGCTGTGAGGAAAGAAGTGACAAAGTTGTGCAGTGAACTTCGACCGCACGCATTCGCTGTGATCAACTCGTTTGGTCTCCCTGACGAATTCCTCAGCCCAAAGCATTTGATTGGATTGCAGCTAATACATGGTCTTCCACCCAACAGTAATATTCCAGGAGTTTTCTAGCAGCTTGCCACTGTATTCTGAATAAAGAATTCCTGCATTCCTAATCCTGTCCGGGTGTGGGAATTCAATGGTTACACTATAATATAATTTTCAATGATATGTATCTTTGTGTCTTTAAATTTCTAATTGCTTAGAAACGTTTCGTATTTGTTTGTTCATCGTATCTCTGTAAGTGTAATATAGATGAGAGATAATATGTCATTAGAAGTAATGCCTTTCTGATTTGTAGACGAATATTACAATCCCTTGAGGAAACACATTTAGCGGGTGTTTGTTTTTGTTTTTAAATGGAGTTAGATGTGGACCACCTTGTTTAGAGTATTTGTTTTTAGTTCTGACTTCTTATTGAATTCGGGAGGTGCTGATCATTTAGCACTGAGTGTTGAGTAAAAAATTATTTCAATAATAAGCTTAACATAATTTTATAATGATAATTGTTGCCTCCATCTTCTAAAAAATAAGAAGGGCTAAATTTTGACGGCACACCTTCATTTTTTTCACCAAGCATTGTGGTTTTACTTACTGATACAATCGTTTTTCTCTCACTGCTTTGACTTTGACCTGCAAACTTGCATAAAGGATGCACGTGAACCATGAACCACCATTGTGGTGGTCAATGACACTCTGATGCTAAAGTCATACATGGATTTTAGGAAGGTGTAATGCTATAAATAGGGAATTTGTAGCGTACATTTGCTTATCAACCTCATGTCTTATTTATAGTGCTGGAGTCCTGATTCGACCAAGCCATCGATGGTGTAGTTTAGGGAAGGAGATATTCGTGGAGATCCTTCTTTAATTAGGAGTCGTGCTGTAAAGGAAAGTTTCTCTGTTAGCCTAATATTCCTAGATACGCGAGAGATAGTTTCTTTTCCTAGAGTAGTCTATAGGTAGAAGTCTTCCTATGTGACATATACTCTGGAATCTACTTCCTAGTTGGAAGCAAAGAGTTGTTATACTTTCCCGTTCGAAGCTGATCATAGAGATATTTGCCTTAACAGGGCTTATGGTATTGAGGATAGTTGTAAACACGGGGGCTTAGCAGGCTGTAAGAATCCAAGTCCATTTGGCGAACTGCATTAGGCGCGCTTAAAATCGATTGGGCCAGATTAGTGTTGGGCTGATGCTAGGGCCTGTTATTTTTCGAGATCATCATGACACGTGTAGATACAGAGTTGGGACCATTTTGGGGTATCATCACCTACTTTCAAAGGACTCGGTAAGAGATTTATCTCCTTTCTCTCATTCATTTGTTTTCTCTCTCTATTTCAAGTTTTTTTCATCTCTCCAACTCTCATTTTCATGTATATTTTCAAATTTTAACATGCAGTTTTTATGCCTTATGTGTATCATGAGAAATCAAATCAAATAACCCATGTTTGAATTAATGATTTCATCAAATAACTAGAAATGAAATTGTCATTAAAACGCCACCACTACAACACAAATGCTCATTAATAGCATATGACAATAGCAATTTTTCATAAAGACGAAAAAGCCAAACTTGTTCAAATTGTAATCCTTCATCAAATTGTAAATGCTATCAAAAGTGGGCTGAGCGGGAGTTACATTTCGCAGGCCGCCAAATTGCCCGCTCGATTGAAAAAATAAAAAAAAGAAAGAAAGAAGGAAGGAAGGAGGAAGCCTAAGTTCCTTTGATTTCTTTATTAGAGTATTAATTTGGTTGAGTTGTGTTGTTATTCAATTTGAGTTGTGTTGTTCTTATTTTTATCTTTTTGTATTCATCAGATTCATAACCTTCTTAACTGAGTCATAATTTTACAGACCTATTGACCTCAAATCATGTTGTTGCATTTCGATTATTACAAGTCTGTTTTGGTAACCTTGTCAGTGGATGGATTCAGTGAAATCGGCAATATATCTACTTTACAAGAGCTGTAAGATTAATGTGATTCTAGAACTCCTATAGACAAGTTTTGAAGTGAGCAATTTTACTTAGTTAGTCCAGTTGGATTTACAGGGTCGTGCAAGATACTTACTTGGAAGACCACTTCCTAGAGAGCTTGGTCGACTATCAAATTTTACCAAATTATAAGATTTGAATCTTCACATTAGTGTTTCATAACCTACACTTTTTTCTCTTGTTAATGCTAGTTATTTATTTATTTGGAGGCATTTGCTTTTGCCCTTAAACTAACTACCGGTCCAAAATTTGCCATAGAAAACAAATTTTTTTTGTTCAATAAATGCAAACCTCTTTGGTTGTTTTATAGAGAAAATGTAAGTATTTCACCTATACATTTGTTTCAATTGGAGAATCTCCTATGGTTTGGATAATTAATAAATACTTCCATTCGAGAAGAATGTGATTTCATTGTTGAACTAAATGATTCCCATGTAATGGTTTTTATTTTATTTTTTAAATCTTTTTGTTTAGATAAATATTTTAGGCTTTCCCCCCTCTTATTTGTTTGTTTCAACTTACCTCTGTTTGACAGGTGACACAGAGGTTGAGGGAGGGATTCAAATAGTTCTATTAGGAGGAAAACTAAATGGTTTGTCATTTCTTTCTTGAACAACATTTAGTTTATTTTCTTTCTTGAATTACTATTTCTATCTTCATAAAAGGATAAGGATTATGAATGAATGAGATCATATAGAAAGAACCTTGGTAATGCAGAGCATATAATGTTTCCATCGAGCCTAAGAAGCAACAAATTCCATCTATGTTTAGGATTTGTTAGTTATCTCTTTATGGCCTTAGGATTACAAGATACAAGTTTGTTTGCCTGCTTTTTGCCCGCTCTCCTATTTAGCGTAGTGTAATTCTGGAGATGAAATTTCAATCTCTCCATTCTTTGTTATTGTTGCCAAGTAAAAGTTATTTTTATTATAAACTATCTTGACTGAACCAAGAGCTATTCTTAGCTTGTTTCGGACATTTACCACCATTTTTGTTATTCTTTCTTATTTGTTATGCCAAGAAGTTGCACGTACATATGAGAGGAGAAGTATTTCAGTGGGTTAAGCTTTGAAGTATCAGTCTTATATAGAGAGAGTAGATATACAGTGATTTCTACTACACCAATGGGTTGTTTTAATTGGCTAAAACTGAGACACACAAGACACACAATAATACATGCTCTCTTTTGTTTTGTTTTAAGTAGTACGAGTCATTTATATAGATTATTCTTCAACAAAATGCTTCAATTGGGCGGTGGGGTTTGTTTTATATATATTTCCTAAAGATGTGTGTAAAGATAGCATCTATCGTACTTATGTCGAGAACATTCTACTATGTATGTAAAGACCGATCAGCTTCACACTGTTTAATTATGAGAAGATCAATATTTTCTATAGGAGATAAATGAGGATATATACTATATTACATGTTTTGTTGATTCCAAATTACACCTAATAAAGGTTTGGATTCTTATATATATGCACGGTCGGGGAGGGGCACTGACTCATGGTTGAATGGGGGTGATGAGTTGAAATGATATCATGATGAATGAGGAAGAGTTAGCTTCAAGACTTTCCATTGTTTTTTTGCTAATTGTTTGGGATCTTATATTCCAAGAGAGTCAACGATGAGTTGTGTTGTGAGGGAAGAACCTCATTCCTTTATTGAAAAATAGGAATAAGATTTCTTCCCTTTCTTATTTCTTTTCACTAATCACTAAGTGCCCAAAAGTCTCTTATTTCCCACCTACAATAACAAGTTGATTGACTTGAATTTTTTTTGATTTTTTTTCTTCTTCTGCCATATAGATATTGTGAATGATTCCTTTCTTTCATGATCATTATCATGAACTTCTTCTTTTTGTGGAATGAAGAGTCTTCTCTCTACTTGATCAAATAGAGAAAATGACATGCAAACTTGTTGTGACTCTTGCCAACCAAGAGGACAGCGATAACTCATCATAATAATATAGATTATGGGAGTAGTACCATGCATGTACATAATATATATAGTGGAAAACTCTGTTCATGATCAGTATGTCGCTCATCACTTAGAAGTGGTTGGACAAACTCAGATTCCCCAGGAGATCTAGAGCAATTTTTTTCACCCAAATACATGGATGAATGGTTGATAAGATTAGAGTACTTCTCTATTCTCATGAATTAGCACTAGCATCTAATCCAAAACAAACAACAGAACAGGAAAATGGCCATATTAACACTCTGCAAGTGATCCTTTAAGAAAAAAAAAATCCACACACACATTAGCAAGTGATCACCAGGCAATTGGTGTAAATTTGTTTAGGTCAATTATATATGCATGGTAATGATATTGCAGAGGGGATACTATTCAAAGTTATGTAAATTCTGTTATTTGAGTAATACAATTTTTTTATTTTTGAAAGATGGTGTTTTGATTCATTTTCTTGGTTGATATAGTTATAGTTTTTAGGTCACTGTCATGTATGCAAGGAAATGATGTTGTAGCAGGTATCATTCAAAAGTTTCTAACATATATTCTGAACGTATTATATTACGATTTCTTTGAAAATATGACATTCATTACTACACAACAATTGCTCATTAATAGCATATGACAATAACATTTTTTCACTTAGTGCTATGAAAAGGCCAATTTTGTCAATTTGTACCCCTTCATCACATTTATGCTGTAGCGTTGTCTGAATTTAATTTATGTCTTTGTGTTTAACATTTATGCTGCAAGTTTGTAATGCTTTCAGAACAGATATGAATATCTTAGTATGAAATTGGACTTGTCTTCAAGTACTGCTTACATATATATGAAACTTTCAATTACCCATGAAGATTTAAGTAGTTATTTGTTTGAATTTAGAATTTGTTGGGTTGAGTACTACAAGAATATATGATGCTGGATAAAGGTTGGGTGGGTTTTCACAGGTACAAAATTAGTTGTGCGTAGTTAGATATTTATTATAGAATTAGAAATGTCAGAGGTCTTAGAGCAATAGGTTTTTCTTGTCATAGAGCTGATCCTGAGTACGAGAAAGGAGCATGAATTTTGTGAAAATAGTTACAAACAACTTGGGAAATCCTAAAATGATCTTATGCCCTTGCATAGATTGTCGCAATGTAGAGCATCAGTGTGGCAGTACTGTTGTTGAACATTTGTTTAAAGGGAAATGGATGCGAAGTACAAACAAAGTAAAAATCCTTATAACAACTCTAAGGGGTGGATGAGGGCACTTTTGGTGTGCTAATGATCCGACAGTGTGTCTAGACCGCCATAAAAATCCATGAGGAGGTAAATCATGTTGTTTTAATAGATTCTGTAAAGACACCAGGAATGATCGCAACCACTGTGGTGGGTGTGGTGTGACGTGCGCTCATGGGCTTGCATGTTGTGATGGACAGTGCGTCAATGGTTTCGTAGTGATACTGGTAGTATTGATGCAGTTGTTTTGTCCAGAATTTGGACTGAAGTAATTTGCTCTAATTGTTTATAAAATAAAATAATTTAAGGCAATATAAGCATCAAATTTTTAAAAAGTTTTATTTCATACTTCTTTTTTTGGAAAATACATATCTATTTATCTGGTTTGGGTCGTAAATTACATCAGGCACCTTGACTGACTGTCATATTCGTTTGAAAATTTGTTACTGGGTTGTATACAACAATCAAGTATCCCTTGGCATGCGCTTCCGGATGATGTTTGAGAATGAGGAATTTGGAACTAGAAGGTAAACCACATTTGGAATTCTTATAGTCTATAGTTTCTTTACCACTCCAGCAGCCTAGATATCAATTGGTTTGGTGAAAAAAATCCAGTGACAGATTTGTCAAGGATTCCAAATCGCTTGCATGTGTAGTCCATAACCTACTTTTGGGTCACTTCAAGGTCCATTTCATGAGTCATGAGACCATTCTATTATTTAAACTTGACTTGCCATTTTGATTTCTTTACAGAGTTTCAGAAACAACTAAAAAGTATTAAATATCAAATTTACCAGTATATGGGTACAATTGCAGGCATCAGTAAATTTGGGTTATAATAAACCCATTATGTTAATATCTTCAAAATCACACAATCTGTGTTGATTTCTAGTATAGTGACCCCTTCAGCTTAGATAATTTCAGCTGTGTGTGCTTGAATTCATGTTCGTTCAGTGTGTGCTTGAGTATCTTCTGAACAGGCAGCAATAACATCCCCTTGGACATCTCAGAACCTGTTTATTTGGGTTATAAAAGCTAATCCAGCAAAGCCTCTTTAAATCAGGTGACAACCTTATATTTACATTGATGTCAAGAATAGTTAACATTATTTGATTGGATACATTGATCGGACAAACTCGAGTATAGCTAGGTTTAAGTTTTGTTACTAGCTGTGTATACTTAGTCACACATTTCTTAGTTTGTGGTTATACAACCTGCTGTTGTTGTTTTACTAAGTTTGATGTGGTGTTCATGTCACAGACTGAAATATTGGATCCTGCTGTTAATGGTACCTTAAATGTCCTGAGGTCATGCAAAAAGAATCCTTATCTTAAACGAGTGGTCCTGACATCCTTGACCTCAGCTGTTAGGATGAGAGATGTCTTTGATCCCAACTACTCTTGGATGAAACGTCTTGGAGCTCCGTGGAATTTTGCCAAAGGCTGCAAGTTAAGTAACAATAGTGTTGCAACTTTAATAAGATAAATGTGAAATTTTAGTAATGCATGAACTACAGACAAATTAGGTCCTTGAGCTTTCCTTTTGAACACAGAAGCCTTGTTTGAAATCATAGTGAATCAATTTTGAAATCTCGTTGTCTGGCTTACATGGATAAGTTAATTGTCTTAGCATCTGATATACATTATCAAAATGCATGGATGACTGATGATAAAAGAAAGGTTGGTATAGATCTATTAACTTCCAATGTCACATTGTGTATTGTTGCAATGCCAAGAAGTATGAGATTATTCTAACAATAACAAAAACATGTCTTGTTGTTGTATGAAATTAGATGTGGTATGCATTATCAAAAGTTCTAGCTGAGAAGGCAACATGGGAATTTGCTGAAGACAACAATTTGAATCAAGTAAGTGTTTTTATCATCAAATTTGCATCTTTGCATTGAAAAGATTGCATTTTTGTCGGTTAGCATTGAAAATATCATAACTTTTATGAGTTAGAGTTGAAAAGATTGCATTTTTTTTATTTCTCAGGCTGCAACTGTTGTTGCCACTGCAACCACGGCGCCATTGAATGTCGAAGCTTTGCCCAACAAGCTTATTGAGCTAGTTGCTAAGGTTTGGGTTTAGTTGATTGTTGTTCGTGTGCATTTTTCTTTAATCATTATTGCATTCTGGAAGTTATATTGTGTTCTAAGCTGTTTACAGGGTCCATATATATTCATACAAATGCTATACATAAATGCTAAGGTCCATAATCGGTCCCCAGGCTCTCAAGATCAATGGGAAGGTATATACACATTCCATTTCTTTTTCACTTTTGCGATTATTATTAGTTGCTAATCACTGACACTTTTTTTTAATCGATACACATAATCACTGAAACCCATAATTGGTGTGATGTAGGCTAGTGGTCATATATGTATGTCATATTTGATTCAAGTTTAGCACTAACTATAGATTTGTAATTGCTACATGCATGTTGTTCTCGTTCTCATTTTCCACCCTTGTCTTTGCACACAGTTAAGCAACTTCCCTTCTATCTATTTAAACATTTATGCCATTTGACATGTTTTTGAAGAGTTTACATATTTGCATTGTAATAGAAATCTTTCCACCGCATGTTTACCAATATAAATGATCGTATTTTTCAAACAATTGCATCACAGGTGAAAAGGTGGTGAGTAACTTGACTCGGTTTGTGGTGATCATATGGATCTTTGTGGTGCTTATATTAAGTTCAAGTTACACTGCCAGCTTATCCTCAATGCTAACTATGAAACAACTCGAACCAACTAATACTAGTATTCAAGAGCTACTAAAGAAAGGAGAATATGTAGGATGCCAACAAGGGACTTTTATCAGGGCTTTGTTAAAGCAAGTGAAGTTTGATGACTCTAAACTTAAGTTCTATAATTCTTCAATGCAATACCATGAAGCGCTTCAGAGAGGGAGCCAAAATGGTGGCATTGCTGCCTATATTGATTCAGTGGGTTTTATCAACTTTTCATGGCTAGGTACTGCAACAAATACACGGTTACTGGTCCCAT